>APFE030576852.1:2366-43433 GCA_000404065.3 Pinus taeda | reverse complement strand
CTCTAGTGTGCCTCTCTTCCATTTTGTTTGATTTGCATATTGTTCTATGTGAGGCAACCTTACATGGTCATAACTGGATAGCCTATATTTGACCCTTCTTAAGGTTATTAAGTGATTGGGGTCATAAGGTTTCCAGAGGAAACTGGTCTTTAGGCCAAGGCCTCCTAGTATTTTGTCTGCCTCTTGCCAACCTTCCTCCCTCTTGTTTAAAACAAAGTGGCCCAGTTGGTTTTTCACCTTTAGCTGTGATTTCTTGCCTTTGCTTGAGAAGTTCTTCACATCAGCATTCCCAAATTGCCTGAAGTATTCAAGGGCAAATAATCTCATGGGCACATACTTGGGCAGTCTGTATGGGGGCAACTCACAACCATATATTCTGATAACAGTGTAGTTTTGGTAAAAATACCAATCCCCAATGATGTATACCTTGGACAACTGAAGGATCCTCTGCATCTAATCTGTTAGTCTTGGAGGAGGTGAGCTTAGGAATAGAGACATGGCTGGGTGGATGAAAAGGTCTATAAACTCACAGTAAGTGTATGGAGAATAGGCTTTGCAGTGAAAAACTGAGGCCCAATACACTACTGACCTTAGATTTCCTTGTGCATCCACTCTTTTCACACCAAAAGGGAATTTCTCATGTTGATAGTATAAAATTAGGTGGTAGATGTAGGATGAGTATCTAAACACCTTTTCCCTTGATAGGTTCATAAATTGCTCATGCATTTTGTCTGATATGTAGGTGGCATAGTCATAGCAGATTGGAGTTTTGCAGGGGAAAACATGAGCATCATTACTAGTACAGTTTCATCAATATACTCAATTGAGTTATAACCCAGAATGGGACTGATCATATTTGCAAGGTCTCTGCCCAATGGGTTGAGGTAACAATGAAAAATGGGAGGGTACTGCACATCATCAGAGTTAATAAATAGTTGGTTCAGCTTTGTGATCTGAGCATCTGTCAACATCTTAGCTCCTTGATTTATCAGACCAAACAAAGATAAGGGAACCAATTTCTTCTCAATCTTGAATTGCAGCATCTCTCTGATGGCCTCAGGGGTAATGTAGAAAACAACTGAGCCTGAAGGGTCAAGCACAACTCTCTGAGTGGGATCATAACATTCAACACATAAGTGAATTAGGTTAGGGAATTGATTGACTTGAGGAAGCTTGAAGATTAGGAGGAAGGAATCCCAAATGCCGAATATATCTGTTCCAGCCACATGTTTGGCCTTTAATTCATTTAGCAGGTGGAGGTGGAATTTGCTTTGTGCTAGGAATTCCTCAGAGATTTGGTAATCCAAATCTGCTAAAGCCTGCCACTCCAATTCTCTCTGAGGGGCATTCAAAGGGGCAATATTGAGGGCCACAGGTGCTACTGGTGTATCCATGGTTACTTAAGAACTCTGTTTTATATGTAAATTAGTGTTACTTATGCTGAGTAACAGAAAAGAGTATTTCTTGGAAGAAGAGGTGAAATTGAGAAACAGAGGGCAGAAGCGTCAATGGCAACAATTGAAATACTGCACACAGCACTTGAGAAGGCAAATACTTGTCTTTAACAGACTCTTTCTTAGTAATTTAGGTGTAGGTTCGGTTTCCCTGTTCATGACTGCGCGAACAGAATGCAAGTTATGAGAAAGCTTTGGTAACAAGGCTTAGCCAGTGAATTTTGAGATTCCAACTTCAAATGGGAACTGGGCGCAAGGGATTTGCTGGAGAATTATGTGTTTTTCAGTGTTTTAAGTGAAGATAGTCATTTTGCAGACAAAACCTGGCGCAGAGAGGATTAAAAGTGATAAATACCTGGTATACTGACAGTCAGGGTCACAAGTGCAGGTGGGTAGGCACGACAAAGGTCTCCAGGTCGAATTCAACAGGTTGGTGCAAATTTTGACGTAAAATACATGAAGAAGACGCAACAGAAGTTTATGCAAAAAGTGCAAAAAATGCGAAAAATTGGCAAAAATATGGATTTTTGGAACATTAGCACCTTTTTCGGATGACATCAGCATGACGTCATCGGGTGGGGTCAGGGTCGGATGACGTCAGCATGACGTCATCAGGTGACGTGGTGACTTATGAGTGGTCCACGGGGGTGGTGAGGTGGCGGACAGGTGGAGCAATGGCGGACGGGAGCGCGGGCGCGGCGATGACGTAGCAGTGACGCTGGCAGTGACGCTGGCAGGCGGTTTAGTGGAAACTGGAAACTGCAGGCGGTATCATATCGCACCGCTTATGATACGGAAGTGGAGTTATTAGAGGGGGCTCCGATACGCTTTGGGGGTGACACGTGGCCGAGGCCTGACGTCACCCTCTGACAGATATCGGACGCTATCTTTCGGACGTCGAGGCCGGTCTGATATCCATGTGAGTCGTTGGATGAAAAGCGCCCGATCGCACGATCGACGGGTTGATGAATAGTCCGGACAATATGGCGTCGGGCGGGCAATAAACAATGTATTTTCCATGGGATTTGTGCCCCCGGGCGGGACTTTGGAATATTAGCAAATTTGCATGGTTTTCTAATGTATTTCTTCATAAAGTCGCGCATATCACAAAAACTTAGGAAAATTGGGTTTTTCATGTAATTTCTTTGCAAAATCGCGCATGGCTCAAAACTTTGGATAATCCGGGATATTGGGTTATCTCAATGTATTTTTGTATAAAATCTCACATAGGTCCCAAACTTAGGATAAGGCGGAAAAGTGGGTTTTCAACATATTTTTGCCTTTTGAGCGGGTTTAAGGGTGCAAATGGGTTTTTTCCAAGGTTTCTTAGGCAAAATGAAGGGTTGAATAGGTAAATGAGTTCTGAAGGAGAAAAAGAGGTAAGGCTTGGGTTTTTAAACTGACCAGATGTCAATTTAATTCCCTGGTAGTGAATCATATGGCTATAATGCCAAGGGGGGGATATTTATAGAATGCTTAGGGTTTATACACCATGGTGTTATAATAGTAGGGAAAGGGTGACATAGGGAGTTAAATAATAGAATTTAAAGGTTAATATGGAGGGAGAAGGTGAATGAGGAGTGATATCACTAAGTTTATTTGAAAACAACTTAGCTTAGGGAGTAGATCAAAATGAAAAGAATTTTGCACAAGAAATGTGGCTCTTAAAGGAAACCAGAACCAACATAAAACCTTGAATTCTTTCACAAACACAACTGGTTTAGGGATGTTAGTAATGAGTGCAAAACAAGGAAAAAGGGAAGTTAGACATGCTCCATTGTGTTGTTTTCCTTATATTGACCAGCAAGATTTAGTTTGAAAGGAATATCACTTCTGCAACCCCATCTACCTACCCATCTACTTGCCTAGTATTTTTTGTTTCTTCTTGGAGGGTGAACTTGGACTTGCAGACCCTTATGGTCCTTTTCTTTTCCATTGGCTTTTTCTTTTGATTGCCTATCTAACACTACCCTTATTGCTTCCAAGGCCCCAGATTAAGGAGTTGGGAACCTTAGCTTCTCTGCCTGACTATTGGTCTGCCAAGATTAAACAGTTTGGAAAGACTTCTTTCTCTATTCTACAACAGAAAATTGAAACATGGCATGATCCAGATTAGAATGTTGGATCATCCATCAAAATTTAGTAAACATGAAGGCGTGTACACACCTTGCCTTGTTTTGGAAATATGGGATCTTTGCATCAGCAAAGTAGAGCATATTTGGTATTTGAATTTGCCAATCATGAAATATGAAACCTATTGCTATAGGTATCCAACAGTGGCTCCACATGGGGATGGTTTTTCTTCTTGAAAGACCAAGAACAACAGGTCAGCATGCCTTGGCCCTTTGGCTACTGCTTTAAAACTTGGATTTTTTCATCCTTGAAACCTCAAAATTGTAAACTGTCATATTTATGGAACTTGCTGAACTACAGCCTTTTCCTGCTTCTGCAATATCCTTGAAACTAAGTTATTCACATGCTTAAAGAACATACTATACACAGTAAATTATGTACAAGGGGCAGCCATGCTACATTCATGGAAGATAGTCAAAATAGTGCTTCAACATCCTGCCATTCACAGAACCTTCATCCAAATCAGTTTCATCAAGATTCTTAAGAAAGTAAGTGTTATTTCCTTGTACTGCTTGGATGATAAATGGTCATCTCCAAAGGGAATCAAACTTTCCATGTTTTCCTTTATTTTCTCTTCTTGAATCGCACTTGAGAACTTTGTCACCCATGTTGAAATCCTCAGCCTTAGTCCTTCTGTCAAAAGCTTTCTTCAGCTTCTCCTGTAATATTTGAACTCTATCATAAACTTGGTCTCTAGTTTGTTGCAAACATATAATTTGATTTACCCTCATTTGCATATCATTGGGCTCAGCTTGACTTTCTTGAAGTAGTTTCATAACAGGGATCCCTAGTGATGAAGGAAATTTGGCTTCTAATCCATAGACTAACTCATATGGGCTGACCCCAATTGATCTCTTGGTTGTTAGTCTATCTGCCCATAAGGCATTCACAAGTTTCTTATGCCAATTCTTTTTGTTTTCTTCCAATACCTTCTTTATCATTTTTACAAGGCTTTTATTTGACGATTCTGCAAGGCCATTTCCTTGGGGATAATATGCAGTGGAATGGCCCAAAGTAATGTGGAATTTGTCACAAAAGCTGGCCATATTATTAGATCTGAAAGCAACAGCATTGTCTGTTATTATCTTATCAGGACATCCAAATCTAGCAAGGATAGTGGTCTCAAGAAACTGAATGATAGTGGAGTCATTTGCTTGTCTACATGGGATTGCCTCAATCCATTTAGTGAAGTAGTTTGTAGCTGTTAGAATCCATCTATGTTGGCCTGAAGATGAGGGATTAATTTCTCCAATGAAATCCAAGCCCCATTGCTAAAATGGTCTCTCTGTTGCAATAGGCCTTAAAGGAAGTGGCAGTAACTGTCTCTTTCCTTCAAACAATTGACATTTATGACATGAAGTGGTAAATTTCTTGATATCAGGGAAAACAGTGGGCTAATAGTAACCAGCTCTCAGTATCTTATCCACAGTGGACTTCCAATACAAATGTCCACCACAATCAACTGCATGAAATTCTTCCATGATCTTGTTAGCCTCATTTTCAATCAAACAATTTAATAAGATACCCTCATGGTTTTTCCAAAGCAGATTGCCATCCATAACACAAAATTTTAAAGCTTTCATTTTTAGGAACCTACATTTAGCTCTGGACAGCCCTGGGGGAGCACACAGGTTTTGTAACACATAACAGATATCAGAATACCAGGGGGATTGTTCAAAGGCTACCTTGATCTTTGGAGTCGCCAGCTCCGGTTCACTGTCCAGTTGGTTGATGTCCAAGGCTTGGAAATTTGTTTCAGACATTAATTTAGCCAAGCCCTGCCCTTTTATCAGTTTCGTAGGTTTTATTTCAATATCAAATTCCAAAATGTTGGCAATCCATTTTCCTCTTCCGCCCTCTAAATTCTCTTGAGTAAGTATGTATTTAACAATTGGGCTTGGTACATAGGCTATCACATGGGAGTATAGGATGTAGATCCTAAAGTCCTTAATAGCTTTGACCAAAGCATATGCTTGCTTTTCCATGATTTGGTACTTGAGAGGTGCATCTCTAAGGGCTTTACTAAAGAAAGCAATGGGTTTCTCATTTCCTTGGTCATCTTTCTGTAGTAAAACCGCAGCAATTGTGTGTTGGGAAGCAAAGGAAAATATGATAAATTCCCTATCAAATTGAGGGTTGGTTAAGACTGGGGTTTGAGTGAGGGAAAACTTGATACCTTCAAAAGCTTGATTTGCTTCTACTATCCATTTTACTTTTGAATCCTTTTTAAGCATGCTATTGAGTAATCTGCTTAGTTCAGCTAGGTTTGGGATAAATCTCCTTAGGAAGTTGATTTTACCCAAAAAGGCTTGTAATTCCTTTATATTTCTTGGATGAGGCATTTGTAAGATGGCCTGGATTCTGTCTGGATCAATCCTAATGCCATCTTTGGAAATGATGTTCCCCAAGAGTTTACCTTCCTCCAAACCAAACAGGGACTTCTTAGGATTTAACGAAATTCCATATTTCCTACAAGTTATGAATATCTGCCTTAGATGTTTCAAATGTTCTTGGTCAGATTTGGAGAAAGGTGTGAGGTAATCTAAATAAATGACAAGAAAGTCATGAATCTCTTTGGAAAAATCAATATCCATTGCTCTTTGGAATGTAGCCCCTGCATTCTTCAGCCCAAAAGGCATTTTAACATATTTGAAGGTTCCCCATGGGGTTGTAAATGCTGTTTTGTCCTGATCATCAAGATGAACTAAGATCTGGTTGAAGCCTGAGAACCCATCAAGTAAAGAAATTATTGAGGCCCCCACTACTCTCTGCAAGATGTGATCCATCTTAGGTAAGGGGTAATTATCTTTCAAGGACACTTGATTCAGGTTCCTTAGATCAACACAGAGCCTTATTTCACCAGTTTTCTTTCTTGTAGGGACCAAATTTGAAATTCAATCAGAGAATCTGATTGGTGCTATAATGCCTGCTTTAAACATTTTTTGTACCTCTTGTTCCATTGCTAGGAGGAGCATAGGATTGATTCTCCTTAATTTTTTCTTAAAGGGCTTTTGATCTGGCTTGAGCGGGATACTGTGTTGTATTACAGAGGTGTCATAGGATTTTAAATCCTCATAACTCCATGCAAAGACATCCTGGAACTCTTTGAAAAGGTCAATGTATTTAGGCTTTTGATGAGGGGGTAATGCAGCAGACAATTTTATAATTTTGGGTTGTTTAACAGTCCCAATGTTACATTCTTCTATGGCAGTATTGAGGGGCTGCAATTTTGGTTTGCTGGGAACATCATTGGAGTCAAAAATGTCTTCTAAAGGAGCTAAGCTTGTTGGAAGAAAATTGTCCTTTAATTGTATCACTTTAGTTTCATCATCAACTGTCTCCTCACAACTAATTTGTTGGATCTCTTATATGTTGTGTTTGTTGAAGATTGTAGGATGTAGCATTTGGTTAGCTGTTTTGGGTGATATTGCTTGGTTATTCTGTTTACTTTGTATTTGTGATTGACTTGCTGTCTCAAGTATTTGTGATTGACTTGCTGTCTTAAGTCTTTGTGATTGACTTGTTGTCTCAGTGTCAATGTTTAGACCTGAAAACGCTTCCTGTAAAGTCAAGAAATTGTTTATTTGTGTATCATCATCAAACACCTACCAGTCCTTGACATTGTTTGGGACAGATGGTCTGTGTTTTATCTTGGCTGTGAAACAGTGGTGGGGCTCGAAAGGTAGCTTACAGGTACTTGCAAATGTAGCCAAACTATGAGCATGAAGATTCTGGGCTCTAGGAATTTTGGCAATCTGAGATTCAGTGAAGGACTTTAGTAACTCAGCAGCAGCAGACCTATAAGACCTTAGTCTTTTGTCATTGGTGACAAAATTGCCTTTTACTTGTTGGATAACAGATCTAAGTCTCCTAGGATTGAAACTCTTATGGCTTGTAGGGATTTTACTAACTTTAGGCCTAGTAAGAGAGCTTCATATTGGGCCATATTGTTAGTGCATCTGAAGTTCAGTCTATAGGCTCGGCCCTCTGCATGGCTGTTTTGTTTATTGTGTATCCAAACTCCAGCTCCTGCCCCTAACTTGTTGATTGACCCATCAAATTCTAGGAACCATAAGATCTTTTGTTCTAGGGGAGACTTAATAATTTCTCTGTGGTCTGGAATTGTGAGTTGAGGTTTTGGTTCTTCATTTAGTTTGTCTTTTAGAACAGTCTTATCACTTGATTGGATTAGCTTTATTTCTAGAGCTGCAGCTTGTTCATTAAAGTCCTGATCTTGTTTGAGTGTCTTGGTTTCTTCATTATTTGTGGGACCTGTATTGTCATTGAAAAGAATATATGAATCTATATCAGAATGGACATCATATATGGGGAAGTTTTGAGGCTTTTCTTCAGTGATGACCATGTATTTCATGAGTGACTCTCTATATAGTCTCTTGGGTTGACCAAATACTGTGATTGTGGCATATGACATGTCTAATTGTAGGGAACCTTGAAGCTTAGCTCCCCATGATCTTGACAATAACATCCCATATTTGGGTGGAATATCAGCAACGACAACATCCATTAATATTGTTTTATTTGGATATTGGACAAGGGATACACACAAGCCTTTTATCAAACCTAAACACTTAACTTGGCTGGAGTCAAATGAGAATAGGTCCTTATATGGTCTAGTAATGTCTAGATTCAACCTTTCCATGACTGATTTTGGAATTAGGTTGTGAGAGGCACCTAAGTCAAACATTGAATTGTGTAGTATCTTGTCATGGATATGCAAACTAACATAAAAAGGTAAGATCCCTGTGCCTACTGTTTTTCCATCAACCTCTGGACCGAACAACAATTCTGGGGTGTCATCCAACACATTGACATTGTCTTTGTTTCGAGTGAGTTAGAGGGATTTCTTAATCTGTTGTTTGTAAATGTCATGCTTGGCTAGTTCTGCAAGAGGGATGGCTATTTTCAGTTTGCTAATTTCAGCTTCCAAGTCAAAGGTTTTTTCAGATTGAACCTTAGTGTTGTGGGTGACCACTTTTTCTTTGTTTAGTAAGTTTTCTTCTTGATCCTTGTCTTGATCTTGGGGCTTGTGTTTTTCATTCATCTCTTGAGGAATTTTACTTGGATTAAGCTGTAAAGATGATGCAGCCAGTGGCTTCTGTGTTGAGGGAAGTTGTTCAGTAACTTCTTCAATGGTTACTTCCTTTGTAAGTGGATCAGTTGTGTTAATTGGTTCTGTGACTATGGCCCTCTTAGGCTGCAGCCTGTCCTTTGTTTTTTCAGGCTGTGTTATGTTTACAGTCCTACTTCTTAGTTTGTATTGTTTATGAACTTCATAAACAACTGTGTCATAGCCTTGTTTGAATTCAAATGACTCACCTGACTTGGTTTGTAATTGTTTAATGTCATCATCTTCATGATCTTCTTGACTTAGGAAAACTTGGTGCTCATCCTTAAGGCCCATTAGGTGGATATGGGTGTCATCCACTTGCTCATCTGAAGTGGATGTTTCAGCATAGTTTTCCTGGAAAGGAGGCCTGATCTCTGGATGAGAACTAGTTTTGCCAATGTTGGGGTTTTGATTTCTCCTGAAATTTGGGTTTCTGACAGGGTTATTTTGTGGTGCTTCCCATGATGACTTTCTCTCCACAGATTCTACTCTGTCACCCAACCTCTTCATACCAGTTGAGTATTGCATCCAATTTTTGGTCAAAAGGCTGAGGGTTCCTCTTTTGAAGGTGACTCTTTTTTCCAATCTTTCCCTGTTCCTCTTAGCAATTAGGTTAGCCTCAACTGTGACAACAACCTTTTGTGCATCTTCAAGGGCTTGAGGGGCTCTTTCCCTTCAATTGATATGCCATGTCAGGGTCAAAACCATCAGGGAATTTGTATAGTGCTAAATCAGGGGGAGGTCTTAAATTCTGGGGTATTGCATTGTATACATTATTGAATCTAGCATAATACTCCAGAACAGTCTCTTGAGGACCTCTCTTGATTGTGTCATATTCACCCAGTATATGCAGGGGATCTTTCTTTTTCTCCCATCTGTTAGTAAAGGCTTGGTAAAGCTCATCAGGGGTTGTGATGGTATTTACAGGAAGTGACCTGAACAAAGTTCGGACATCACCTGTTAGGCTTTGGACAAAGATTCTCATCCTCACACTATCATCATCTATCTCATAGTTCTCAAAGTGATCCTGCATCCTCTTGGCATGTTGAATAGTAGAGTAAGGGTCAGTGGAGTCAAAATATGAGATTTTGGCTTGGTAATCCTGAGGTAAAGCTGCAGGATTAGCAGGTAATTATAGAGGTGCATATCTTATAGCCATATTCACAGGGTTTGGGGGATTGACAAGGGCAACTAGGACAAAAGGAACAATGGGTACCACGGGGGCAACAGGTGTAGCAGAACCTAGAGTGTTGGTCAAGCGAGTATGTGCAGTGGATGAAGATGTGGGAGGGGGGCTTTGAGATGTGGATGGTGAACTAGGGGAATTGGGGGTGGACCGAAAAAGAACCTTAATTAGAGTGGAAATGGGGTTGGGGTGAACTGTCTCTGGACTTAAGTCAGCAAGCTTATCTGGCCCTTGCTGTTTCTTAACAAATTTAGGGATTGTGTTAGGATTTTCAAGACAGGGGGTGGATTTGGGTCAAGATTTGCCCTAGTGTACCTTGGATTCTTCTTGGGAGCCAGTTTCTAAACTAGATTTTTGAGTTTTTTAGGAAAATTTTATATCTTGCAAGGACTAGATAAGATTTTGAAATGGCTATATATGTCTCAACGCTAGTATGAAGATTGACTGAAGCAGCTCTTCCCTAAAGCTGTTAGTGCTTACACAGAAACAGTTTTGAAGGCTTCCTGACTAATATTCAGATTTCAATTGTAGCTTTTAGGAGATATATAGCAATTAGAAAATCCTGAAGAGTCCCCAGTGGAGTCGCCATTTATGTTAACACCCAGGTTGTTCCCTTTGACTCCCAAGGGAATACGGCCGGGGTAACCACTAACCGATCTTTGGATTACAGCCTCTAGCCCAACTGTAATTAGAGAGGGCTCTCTCTTTAAGGTTTGTCTCTGTTCTATGGAGATTTTAGGCTAGTTATGAAATAAGGTTTTTGGTTTATGTTTGGTTGGAAGGATGTCTTTCTGTACCTAAAGTGGAAACCTGCAGATAAGGTTAGTCCATTGGGTAATGGAGTCTATGGCTACTGGTTTTCTTGAGATCTTGGGTTAGAGCAGCTGGAATTACAGGGCCATTTAAATATTTTATGAAACAAACCTGAAATTATGTTGGTGGAATGTGAACAACCAGTGAAAAGCAATTAAGAATTTTCCACTAAGCTGAGGTGTGAGAAAGAGATATATTCCTCAGGAGCAAACTTGAATTCCTGAAACAATAATCACTGTGAAAGATATAGTGTGAAAGGGTAGCATTTAAGAATTACACCTTCATTACTGTAACTGAAGAAAAACATTTATAATAGCTTAGATTGAGTTATGGGTAATCTGTGATTAAGTGCTGGAACTATTCTTTTTCCTTGCCATTAACTGTAAAGCACGGAAAACATGAAAGGGATAATGAATGATAACAAAACACATAAAAAAGAGCTGTAAGGAAAACTTATTGTGCCATGAAATACGCAGGAATCCTGTAACTTTCAGCTAAACACCACAATGCGTCAAGACAACACAGAGCTTTAGAAATTCCATCGCCTTTGTGTTACTTCTCTGAGAATTTACAATAAAAGAACTATATCAAAGATATCAAATATCCAACATCCAACCTCTGCAAACGCATGCGAGGGGGAATATATAGAAGTTTTCATACAAAATATCTCAGGCATTGAGTCATCTGAGAAATAAAATATCTTCATCAACTCGTACAGAAATAGTAGATAAGAAGTTATTGCAGCTTTTAATACATCATGAATGCCTGAGGTCACTGAGTCGGTTGAGCGCTTTGTTATAACTGATGAATGACGTGTCTGTGCAGCTCTGTCCTCCTGTAGCTTTTCGGCCCTATCACCTGTGACTGTCAGTGCTGCTGTGGTGGCCGAATAGTTTTGCTGAGTTAGCTCGGCCTCTCTCTGCATACATGCTGACATATCAAAACTTTCCTGTGCATGACAACTTATATATTTCAAATGGAAAAAACATAATTACTGGCTCTGGTTTAGCAGTAATTCAATCAAACTATTCCAGACTTCCTGTGTGGGCAATTGATGCCTCAAAATTGCCTCTATGGTCTCATCTGCCTCTGTATATTTATAAAATTTGGGAGGCGCATCAAACAAGTGGTTGATTTCATTCATGATAAAGAATAAACTCTCTACCCTATTGAAGAGAGTCTGTCCTGATGCTGGCCCTGATTCTGCTGATGTGCTGGGCTTTTCTAAAATCTGGTTAGTAGCAAAAGTGTTAACTCTCTTGGCATATTTTTCATGTGAAAGTAGTCTTCCTGAGGGGTCCATCACGCTAGGAAGACCTCTGTTCTGCAATGCGATGAACTTGTCCTAGAATTTATTAATGTTTGCCTGCATATCCTAGCTTCTTCTCTCTAAGGTATGTACCAGGTTTCTTAGTGTCAGGACCCTTTTGACCATCGAAATGGTCTCAGTCCTGTTGGCAATTCCCATTTTGATCAGCTGAGAGCTTGTTCTGTAATTAAGCACATTTATCATTCTGGTGGCAGCCTCAGGCATTACTGCCAAGAGATGCCCTTGCTCTTTGGATTTCCCTTGTGTGCTTTTCCAATGAGCCCCATTTGCTCATGAATGGCCTTCAATGTATTCCCACTGGTCCTGTGATGGATTGGCCAATGTTGGCCCATAGGATTTTCTTCAGCTCAGCAGTTACTTTGTCAAGTGTGAGCTCTTTTTCTAGCTCATTTATCCTCCTTTTGAGAGTCTTTACCTCTCTTTCTCTCTCAGCTACATTTTGCTTGGATTTATCATATTTTTCATTGAGCTTAGCCAAAGTTTCTTTGGCTTGATTCAGCTCTGACATTTGGGCCTCCAAGACTTGAATTTTATTCCTGAGATTCTGCATGTGAAGGCTTTCAGCCTGCTCTATTATTGGTGTTGAGGTGGAAGGTGTTGCTTGCTCTGTCTGCTGAATGGGAGGGGCAGTGGTTTGAGGGACTTCTTCCAGATTGACTATTCCTGGAGGAGGCTGTGAAGTTTGTCCTGCCTCTTTTTGCTGCAATGTTGCCTGAAGTGCAGCCTCTGATTCTTCCAACTTTCACTGTGTTTGGATGAGCTGTTTGTATAGTGTTACCAGCATAGCTGCTGCATCCTTGTCCTGTCTCAGCTGGGCAACTTCTTCAGTTTGGGGATGAAGAGTTGCTGGGATCTTGATCATTTTCCTTAATGTTTCCATATCAGCATCCCTTAGTTTCAATAGTTCCTGCACTGCTTTGACATCCTTAGGATCATGCCCAAGCTCTATTATGATGTCCTCCAAAGCTTTGATCCTGTTGTCCTTTGCTTGAGAGGATGCCCTTTCCAACTCAAGTTGTGCAGTTGTATTATTTAGGCTATTTTCTAGCCTGTAGTTTACTAATGTTTTGTCTGCTAAGGAGGCATACACCATCTCACCTGTTTGCTTGTGTAATTCAATTTGATCCATTGGGTGGATGTCCTTGGCAAGGACCTCAAGGTTGGTCCTGATGTAATCGGCAGCTGACTGTGGCTACTGTACGGCTGGCATGAAATGGCTCATGATCATTTTTCCCTCATGGACATCATAAGCAGACATGAGTCTTTCTGGTTGGTGGGAGCCATTTTCAACAAATGTTTATATAATTGCAGCCTTATGGTTTCATTTCTCTTTTAATATCCTTGAACTGCTGCTTGATACTTGTTTCACCACCTCTTTGTTGGCTTGAGGAGCTATTCTCCTCCTGCTGCCCTCTCTTGTTCCTGCTGGAAGGAACTTGCTGAGGCCTCCATGCTAGGTAGGCCCATGCCCGAAGATTGCCCTATTGGCATTTCTTCCTCTGAAAATGGATTTAATCTTTGCCTCTTCTCCCCTTGAGTTGTTGATGTAGTGAGGGGAGTCTCTCTGTCCCTTTTCCTGCTTATGTCCTCTCTTTGTGGGGTTTGGAGGACTGAAGCTTCAACCCTTGTTTCTTGCCTAGGAGGCACCATTTGTGCTGGCTGTTGTTCAGTGACCATTGGGGCCTCTGTTGTTTGCTCTTTTTGCCCTGGCTGCTCCTTTTCTTGATGATGTACCTGTTGTTTTTGCTGAACCTGTTCTTGTTGTACCTGTTCTTCCTGAAGGGGCTGCTCTTGCTGCATTTCCTTTTGATTTCCTTTGCTGGAGGCTTGATCTGTAGTTCTGACTGCCTCCTGATGTGCTTTCAAGGATGAGACAGCTGCTCCCACTTGAGGGCTTGTAAGAGTGAATACCTATGCAGGAAGTTTCAAGTCAGCCATCTTAAGAAGATTTCTTCTTGCTCTTTCATATAGTTCTTCTTGTGTAACAGGTTCCTCTAGTGTGCCTCTCTTCCATTTTGATTGATTTGCATATTGTTCTATGTGAGGCAACCTTACATGGTCATAACTGGACAGCCTATATTTGACCCTTCTTAAGGTTACAAAGTGATTGAGGTCATAAGGTTTCCAGAGGAAACTAGTCTTTAGGCCTAGGATTTCTAGCATTGTGTCTGCTTCTTGCCAGCATTCCTCCCTTTTGTTCAAGACAAAGTGGCCCAATTGGTTTTTCACTTTCAGCTGTGCCTTCTTGCCTTTGCCTGAGAAGTTCTTCACATCGGCATTCCCAAATTGCCTGAAGTATTCAAGGGCAAACAATCTCATGAGCACATACTTGGGCAGTCTGTATGGGGGTAACTCACAACCATATATTCTGATAACGGTGTAGTTTTGGTAAAAATACCAATCCCCAATGTTGTATGCTTTGGACAACTGAAGGATCCTCTGCATCTCATATGTTAGTCTTGGAGGAGGTGAGCTCAGGAATAGAGACATGGCTGGGTGGATGAAAAGGTAAATAAACTCACAGTAAGTGTATGGAGAATAGGCTCTGCAGTGAAAAACTGAGGCCCAATACACTACTGACCTTGGATTTCCTTCTGCATCCACTCTTTTCACACCAAAAGGGAATTTATCATGTTGATAGTATAATATTAGGTGGTAGATATAGGAGGAGTATCTGAACACCTTTTCCCTTGATACATTCATAAATTTCTCATGCATTTTGTCTGATATGTAGGTGGCATAGTCATAGCAGATTGGAGCTTTGCCAGGGGAAAACATGAGCATCATTACTAGTACAGTTTCATCAATATACTCAGTTGAGTTATAACCCAGGATGGGACTGATTATATCTGCAAGGTCCCTGCCCAATGGGTTGAGGTAACCATGAAAAATGGGAGTGTACTGCACAGTATCAGAGTTAATAAATAGTTGGTTCAGCTTTGTGATCTGAGCATCTGTCAACATCTTAGCTCGTTGATTTATCAGATCAAACAAAGATAGGGGAATCAATTTCTTCTCAGTCTTGAATTGCAGCATCTCTCTGATGGCCTCAGGGGTAATGTAGAAAACAACTAAGCCTGAAGGGTCAAGCACAACTCTCTGAGTGGGATCATAACATTCAGCACATAGGTGAATTAGGTCAGGGAATTGATTGACTTGAGGAAGCTTGAAGATTGGGAGGAAGGAGTCCCAAATGCCCAATATATCTATTCCAGCCACATGTTTGGCCTTTAATTCATTCAGCAGGTGGAGGTGGAATTTGCTTTGTGCTAGGAATTCCTCAGAGATTTGGTAATCCAAATCTACTAAAGCCTGCCACTCCAATTCTCTCTGAGGGGCATTCAAAGGGGCAATATATAGGGCCACAGGTGCTACTGGTGTATCCATGGTTACTTAAGAACTCTGTTTTGTATGTAAATTAGTGTTACTTATGCTGAGTAACAGAAAAGAGTATTTCTTGGAAGAAGAGGTAAAATTGAGAAATAGAGGGCAGAAGGGTCAATGGCAGCAATTGAAATACTGCACACAGCACTTGAGAAGGCAAATACTTGTCTTTAACAGACTCTTTCTTAGTAATTTAGGTGTAGGTTCGGTTTCCCTGTTCACGACTGCGCAAAGAGAATGTAGGTTATGAGAAAGCTTTGGTAACAAGGCTTAGCCAGTGAATTTTGAGATTCCAACTTAAAATGGGAGTTGGGCGCAAGGGATTTGCTAGATAATTATGTGTTTTTCAGTGTTTTAAGTGAAGATAGTCACTTTGCAGACAAAACCAGGTGCAGAGAGGATTAACAGTGATAAATACCTGGTATACTGACAGTTCGAGTCACAAGTGCAGGTGGGTAGGCGCGCCGAAGGTCTCCAGGTCGAATTCAGCAGGTTGGTGCAAATATGGACGTAAAATACATGGAGAAGACGCAACATAAGTTTATGCAAAAAGTGCATAAAACGCGAAAAATTGGCAAAAATATGGATTTTTGGAACATTAGCACCTTTTTCGGATGACGTCAGCATGACGTCATCGGGCGGGGTCAGTTTCGGATGATGT
Organism: Pinus taeda; assembly: GCA_000404065.3. Taxonomy (NCBI): domain Eukaryota; kingdom Viridiplantae; phylum Streptophyta; class Pinopsida; order Pinales; family Pinaceae; genus Pinus; species Pinus taeda. The sequence goes on along the minus strand of APFE030576852.1, from coordinate 27,344 downwards.
CAGCATGACGTCATCAGGTGACGTGGCGACTTATGAGTGGTCCACGGGGGTGGTGAGGTGGCAGACAGGTGGAGCAATGGCAGACGGGGGCGCGGGCGTGGCGATGATGTAGCAGTGACGCTGGCAGGCAGTTTAGTGGAAACTGGAAACCGCAGGCGATATCATATCGCACCGCTTATGATATGGAAGTGGAGTTGTCAGAGGGGGTTCCGATACGCTATGGGGACGATGCATGGCCGAGGCCTGACGTCACCCTCTGACAGATATCAGACGCTATCTTTCGGACGTCGGGGCCGGTCTGATATCCACGTGAGCCGTTGGATGAAAAGCGCCCGATCGGACGGTCGTCGGGTTGATGAATAGTCCGGACAATACGGCGTCGGGCGGGCAATAAACAATGTATTTTCCATGGGATTTGTGCCCGGGCGGGACTTTGGAATATTAGAAAATTTGCATGGTTTTCTAATGTATTTCTTCATAAAGTCGCGCATATCACAAAAACTTAGGAAAACTGGGTTTTTCATGTAATTTCTTTGCAAAATCGCGCATGGCTCAAAAATTTGGATAAGTCGGGATATTGGGTTATTTCAATGTATTTTTGTATAAAATCGCACATAGGTCCCAAACTTAGGATAAGGCAGAAAAGTGGGTTTTCAACATATTTTTGCCTTTTGAGCGGGTTTAGGGGTGCAAATGGGTTTTTTCCAAGGTTTCTTAGGCAAAATGAAGGGTTGAATAGGTAAATGAGTTTTGAAGGAGAAAAAGAGGTAAGGCTTGGGTTTTTAAACTAACCAGATGTCAATTTAATTCCCTGGTAGTGAACCATATGGCTATAATGCCAAGGGGGGGGTATTTATAGAATGCTTAGGGTTTATACACCATGGTGTTATAATAGTAGGGAAAGGGTGACATAGGGAGTTAAATAATAGAATTTAAAGGTTAATATGGAGGGAGAAGGTGAATGAGGAGTGATATCACTAAGTTTATTTGAAAACAACTTAGCTTAGGGAGTAGATCAAAATGAAAAGAAATTTGCACAAGAAATGTGGCTCTTAAAGGAAACAAGAACCAATATAAAACCTTGAATTCTTTCACAAACACAACTGGTTTAGGGATGTTAGTAACGAGTGCAAAACAAGGAAAAAGGGAAGTTAGACATGCTCCATTGTGTTGTTTTCCTTATATTGACCAGCAAGATTTAGTTTGAAAGGAATATCACTTCTGCAACCCCATCTACCTACCCATCTACTTGCCTAACATTTTTTGTTTCTTCTTGGAGGGTGCACTTGGACTTGCAGACCCTTATGTGCCTTTTCTTTTCCATTGGCTTTTTCTTTTGATTTCCTATCTAACACTACCCTTATTGCTTCCAAGGCCCCAGATTAAGCAGTTGGGAACCTTAGCTTCTCTGCCTGACTATTGGTCTGCCAAGATTAAAAAGTTTGGACAGACTTCTTTCTCTATTCTACAACAGAAAACTGAAACATGGCATGATCCAGATTAGACTCTTAGATCATCCATCAAAATTTAGTAAACATGAAGGCATGTACACACCTTGCCTTGTTTTGGAAATATGGGATCTTTGCATCAGCAAAGCAGAGCATATTTGGTATTTGAATTTTCCAATCATGAAATATGAAACCTATTGGTATAGGTATCCAACAGATATAAAGGCAACAAAATAGTGTAAATTTATACTTTCTATCGGTGTTGATGTTATTGATGAAGTAGATTTGGATGTGGTTCCCCTTGATGTATGTGGAGTCGTGTTTGAGAGTCCATACATGTACATGCATGATGTAATATTCATGAGGAGAGCTAACCAGTACCAGCTCATCAAGGATGGAAAACCATTCATCATCAACCCATACAAAGGCAAGTAAAAAACAATTGGAGGAAGTTTTATAGGCATACAAGGACATGTTCCGAGAGCCTGAAGGGCCACTCCCTAAGAGAGAAGTGGAGCACAAGATCCAGCTATTGCCAAACACCCCATTGCCAAATATTGGGATGTAGAGAAAATCTATTATAGAAGCAAGTGAAGTGAAGAAATAGTTGTAGCAGCTATTGGAATGGGGTGGCATTCGACCAAGTACATCACCAAGTGGGTCACCCATCATAATTTTATGAAAGAAGGATGGGGCTTGGCGGATGTGCATAGATTACAGGGCATTGAATAAAATCATGCTTAAGAACATATACCCCTTGCCTAGGATAGATGATCTGCTATATTATTTGCAACAAGAAAACTGTTTCACCAAGATGGACTTGAAGTCTGGATATCACCAGGTTCAAGTCAAACAAGAAGATACATTGAAGACTTCCTTCAAAACTATGCAAGGTTTTTATGAGTGGTTAGTTATGCCTTTTGGCCTATGTAATGCACCAACTACATTTATGAGATTAATGAATAGTGTGATGTGCCCTTTTATAGATTCATTTGTTATTTCCTATTTGGATGATATACTGGTATATAGTGCTACCTAGGAGGACAATATTTCAGATTTGACACAGGTGGTGGAAACATTGAAGAAGCACCAACTACTGGCAAATCTAAAGAAGTGTGAGTTTGTGCAGCAATTCTTGGTGTATTTGGGATATGTGATTGGTGGAGGAGAATTGAAGATAGGTCCTTCCTAGATGGAAGCCAACATGAAATGGCCAATGCCTACTAATGTTACTAAGGTTAGGGGTTTCATTAGAGTAGCACAGTACTTGAGGAATTTCATAGCCTCGTTTTCAGTGGTAGCAACACCTCTCCATGCCATAACAACAAGTGGAAAGAGTTTCCAATGGGGAAAAGTTTAGCAGAAGGATTTCAATGAGTTAAAGAAGAATATAAGTGAATCACCAGTTCTAGCATTACCAAACTTGAAATGACCCTTTGAATTTGATACATATGCAAGTGGATATGCTATGCGAGTTGTCTTGATGCAAGGAGGGAGGCTCATTTGCTACCATTCTGAAGTATTTCATGGGGCAGTTCTTAACTACCCCACCTACGATAAGGAGCTTTATGATATGGTGAAATATGTGAAGAAGTGGAAGCACTATCTGATGGGAAAGGAGACAATAATATACACGGATCACCAACCATTATAGTACCTGTAGGCCCAGAATAAGCTACAACAGATGGGAATTACATGTGGATGGGGTCTTTACAGCAGTTTCATTCAGTGAACAAGTATAAGAAGGGAATCACAAACAAGTTGGACAATATGCTTTCAAGGCCACCCACATCAAATATTACAACTTCAATGACTCTTATGTACATCAAGTCATTCACCCATGATGAATATAGAGAGGCATGTTCAGAAGATGAGGACTTCAAGGAGGTGTATCAGCAGTTGCAAAGTCAGACTCATGTGCATGATGGCAACAACAATGTTGACTACCATCTCCAGGACGGGCTACTTAATAGGATGGATAATCTATGTGTTCCTAAAGGTGAGTGCTTGTAGATGATTAGAGAGGCTCACACCTCCAAGGTTATAGGGCACTTTGATGTAGGGAAGACCATGCCTAACTTACAGAGGTATGTATATTGGCCCAAGATGCAAGAACGAGTAGCTAGGTTCGTAAGAGGATGTATTCATTTTTGTACTAGCAAGCCTAGAAACACAAAACAAGGTCTGTATCATCCCTTACCTGTACCTACTCATCCTTGGCAAAGCATTTCCATGGACTTTGTGGGAGTTTTATCGAAAACCAAGAAGGGATATGAATACTTGTTTGTGTTAGTTGATAGGTTCAACAAGATGTCTGTCCTGATGCCCTGCAAAAAAACCATCAACAGATAAGAAGCAACAATTTTTTTCATAGTACAAGTCTGGGTACACTTTGGGATACCAAGGAGAATCATTTCAGATAGGGATACAAGATTTAGTAGTGCATTCTAGACTACATTGTGGGAGAATATGGACATGAAGTTGAAGAGATGTACAACATTCCATCCACAGATAGATGGGAAGACAAAAGTAGTCAATAGGAATTTGATGCAATGTCTAAGGGGTTACAACCAAAAGCATCCAAAGACTTGGGATTAAAATCTGGTATATATACAACATTGTTATAATAGAGCAGTCCACACTTCTATAGGAAAGTCCCCATTTGAAACTTGTATTGGATACTTTCCACCTTCACCTTTGGATATTTCATATGGGAAACAAGGAGTGAAGGAAGACCTTACAATATATGCTTTGAGGGCTAAAAAACTTATAGAGAATATCAGACATATCCATATATAGGTACAAGAAACACTGCATAAGTTGCAGGAGAAGTATAAGGTGAAGCATGATCAATACATATAGAGAAATCATTCAAGGTGGGAGACAGAGTATGGCTACAATTGAATAAGGAGAGGTTGTAGGGGCCTAGTAAGAAAATAAAGGATCTTAGATACGGTCCCTTTGAGATACTAGAAAAGGTGGGTGATAATGACTTTGAACTTAGTTTACCAACATCTATGTGCATTTACTCAGTTGTAAATATGGAGAATTTGAAACTCTATGAGACTTCCATGCTAGATCAGGAAGAGGAATAGGTCCTACCTTATGTGGAGGATTTGGAACCAGACACTCAGGGAAAGTTGATAGAAGATACAATTTTGTAGAAGAGGTCCAAAACTACAAGACAAGGGAAACAATACCTTTGACAGATTAGGTTGAAGGGACAACTTCCTGGAAAAGCTAAATGGTATACCAGAGAGAAGGTGGAGGAAAACTCTTCTCACCTCATTCAGTAAAAGATTTTGGGGACCAAAAGCCTCCCAAAATGGGGAGGTGTGATCCAAATTGGATCATTATATTATTTTTCATCCATGTTGATGCATTTGGAGTGGAAAAAGTGGAAGAATCCACTCACGGGACAGTTTTTAATAATGGGACCTACTTTGGAAAAACAGGGTCTGAAATATTTTGGGAGCATTTTGAGGCATGAAATGATGTTTTTTGGGGGTAAAAATTTGTCGCATAAGTGCCACACCCTTCCATGCTATTCTACACATAGAAATATTTCCAATAGCATAAGAATCATGTCAATTAGAGTCTGTATGCAAAAGTTATGCCACTCAAAAATTGACCCTCTCATTTTCACACCTATAGTTCAGGAGGATGCCATGTCAGCCCTAAATATTCATGGAAAAGGGGCTAGCTATGTGTTTTTGATGTAAAAGTTTCTAGAAGATCCTATTTTGTAACTCTAGTTAAGAGTTGATGTAGTCAAACTTAACCACTAGTAGCCTATCAAGCTATGTTATAACAGGGCCATTAGGAGGAAGAGGCATTCCATTATTTCTAGAGAATTTTTTTCGATAGTTGAGAAAAGATAGCCAAGAGAGATAGGAGGTAGAGCACACAAAGAGGATATGTGAACTGTAGAAGTCCACAACCCACATATATTACTTCTTTGTATCTGCAACCATATTTCTAGACAGAGAAAAAGAGCAAAGCGACCTAACCTTCCTCCTGGGTTTTCTCTCGAAATGGTTTCCCATAGAGAATATCTTATGCCTTATGTGTGTGTGAGCTTGTTTTATTCATTATCTATTTTTTTGCATAATTTATATTCAAATGCATGCACTAATTATAGTAAAATCTATAGATCTAGAAATCAAATAAAACTGTAATTGTGTGGAATCTCAGATTTCGTTAATATAATATTTATCAGATCTATTGTGAGGAACTGTCTAGTGGAATATCCATGTCAGTTTACGGATCACCAATTGGGGCACCATCTCCAAAAAATACATAGGGAATAGTCTGGGAATCCAATGGGAGGCAAGTTTTGCACTATTCCTTGGATCAAGGCATAGCCTTCCATCCCAGAAATGTGCAGTGAAAGATGGGAAAGGCAAGGTCCAGGCCAAGGCAGCTCAAACTTGCCGATGGGCGACTGAAAATAACTAAGGGATAAACGCATGTGTAAAGCCAGTGTAGATATTATTGAAATAAACATGCATGTGATTCAAGCAAGTGCAAAAATTAGTTAAAAGACAAAATCAATAAGCTCATGAAATGAGTCGCCGAAACGATAATTGTAAGTGCAGAAACAATGTTATGCGTGTGACACTAAGGAAAGGTAATGCAAAAATTGAAGAAAAACTTCTAGAAGTTAAAATATATTGAAATGATAGCGGTTGTTAACTAAAACCAAGGGAAAAACACTCATACAAGCCAAAAAATAAAAAGAGATAGAAAGAGCAGCAAAAAGGCATGAAATGCAAAACTTACCCGAAAAAATTGCGTCGAATGTACTGAAGGTTGCTAGATGCCTTGGGAAAGCCAACGCTCCAAGATCAAATGTGAAGAATGAGCTCTACGATGTTGATTAAATAGATTTGGTGAAATTAGGGTTTATGATGCGCTCGCCACAAATCTAGGAAAACACGACACTTGGCACAAAGTTTTTAAAAATGGTTTTGAATGTAACTCCTACAGCTAAAAATAGATCCCTAAAATATATCGATGTTTTTTTTCCTTTTTTTCTATTTCGAGAAAAGTTGCCTAACATGTAAGGAAGGATTACACAGTTTTGGAGGGAACCAGACAACCTATTGGCACATGCGACGAACAGTGAGTGAGGGAAAGCTTCTGTGATGTTTCTGGATTGAGGGGCCTTAGATGACTAGCTAACTCTATGTAAATTTCTAGAGTAGTGATGTTGGGTTGCTCTGCACATTTCTAGAGAATATTATAACTTGCCTGGGTTGCTCTGCGCATTTATGGATGGCGGTGCAACTGGGCCAATTTTTGTGCAATTCTAGATGGCAGTACAACTGGCTGAAACTTTGCGGATTTCCATAGTGTTGGCTGGCCTACTCTGCACAATTTCCAAAGCAAGGCTGCTTGGCCTGCTTGGCCTACTCTGTGCAATTTCTAGGTGGAGGGTAGCTCCTGGGTTGCTCTGCCCATTTTTGGAGGAGAAGACAAGCTTCCCTCCAGATTTGCACAGTTTTTCTTAACAGCCGGTTGACCGGATGTGGACTAAGTGTTGGGTGTGCTTGTGGTTGACTGACAGGACATGTGAGTTTAACACAAGTGATTAAATCCCAGATGAACTCAAATAAGCTCAAGTGCCTGATTAGTGTAGGATAACTACGATGATTTCAAGGAGGAAGGCTCCAAAACGAAGCGAAGGAAAAATGTTGGAGGGTGGCTGTAGTTGCTACAACATGTCATTATAGAAAATTTCTCCGACATACCTATGTAAGTTGACTTTATCTTCCAAGGGGACACTAGTTAAATCTAAAGAAATGTCCAAGTCTTGGAACAGAGGGCTAGAAGGTAGGGTTTTTATTGAGGGATGTTGCAATCTTATATTCATCTATTCTTTCTCTAGGAGTTATCTTAGAGGCTATTTCTTGTTGCAACATTTCCTTTTCTTTTGTATTTTTTACTTGGATGGCCTTTCCTAGTGACCAACTTGTTCTTGCAGCATAAAGACTGGTTTTTATTAAGGGATGTTGCAATCTTATATTCATCTATTCTTTCTCTAGGAGTTATCTTAGAGGCTATTTCTTGTTGCAACATTTCCTTTTCTTTTGTATTTTTTACTTGGATGGCCTTTCCTAGTGACCAACTTGTTCTTGCAGCATAAAGACTATCCTGTGATTGCGGAACAACTACCTCAGTTGTGGATGTAGATGAAGAAACTAGGATTATTTCCCTATTGATCTGGAAACCTGGGCTGTCAGACACTAGCATTTCTAGCTGTATCCCTTGTTCTTCCTCTTCCTATTCCTACTCCAGTCCTTATCCCTGTTCAGGCTTTTGACTTCTTTCCTTTCATGAACATGTTCCTCCTACATCTTAGTTTTCCCTGATGAGTCAACAATCTCCTTTTGTGTTTTGTTCGTGCTGACTGGGGATTCGTTCTCCATCTCTATATTAAGAGGCCAGAAATCAAATTTAGATTTTCATTTAACCTGAGGCTTAGGATCATGTATGTAAGTTTAGGCCTTAATATTTTCCCCTCTTCGAGCAAGGATGCCTAGGGGATCATAATGCCAAATTTGTCCCTTTTCAAACTCCATGGGTTCAAGTAGGGCCTCAACTATTTTGAAGGTGTGTCTGGCGCTTACCACAAAAGGGCATATTGGTTGTCCCATTTTAAAAAGGTAGCCCTTCCCTGCCAGTATAATGTGGAGAAAGGTATACACTGAGGACTTGTTTAACGAACTCAAGGGTGAAGATCATCATAGGAATAAATACTAGTAGGTGATATGGAGGGAGTTCACAACCGTAAAACTGAATTTTTGTGTAGTCCTCATAGAGGTACCAATATACAATGGTAGCTTCGTCGTTGATTTGTAGGAGCTCCTTTTGCTCTGGGAAGATAATGGGAGGTGGGACCATGTGGATGATTTGGGTGGCAATGGCCATGAATATGAAATGAAGTGAGAGTATACACCCAAACCAAGTCTTTTTCTCACTGAGATATTCCTGTTGAAGATTGAATTTCGCTTTTTGTTAGGGGTGTTATTGTCTTCCAGTCATGTCAGTCACCAGTGATAAAATATGCTCTTACAATGTTTACTAGGGTGTTGAGGTCAAATTTTATCATTTCATTAGGTTTCGACATAAAATTTGGTCACTGGCTGTTGTGTCTAGGTCACTGCTACTCCCTTAACTTACTCATGGTCTTCATCACTCATCATGGTCATTTTCTTCTTTGAGGTATCATATCTTCATTTAAGTTTCTTGGGTCATGAAATGGTTAAATTCCTCATTTTAGGTCATGGTCGAGGATTTCACTCTATGTGTCATGATGATACCATATGTAAAAAAAAACCATGTCCATAATGTGAGTCAGTGGGTAAAGGGAGTTAGCAACATAGGAAAAGAAAAATAAAGGTGGGGAAGTGGTTTATCTTAGTCTATATGTATCATTTCTCATAAAATAAAATTCATCTCCCTTGATGACTAAAGAAAATTAGTAAAATCATCCTAAATAATATGAAATGTTACCCTGTCCTGAAATATTATCTTATGCCTACTACTTCAAAATTTGATACTTTGACCTTATTGCTTCCTCTCATCCCTGGTCCAGCAACCTAAAAACCCTAAATTTTTAAACACTCAAGAAAAATGTATACATATAGTCCAAAATCCATTTATTTTTTAGTCATTGACTAAGAAATTCTTAGAGAGATCCCTCTCTGGTTAAACAGGGCTAGCTGCTGAACTACAAGTGGTTTGAGGTTACCTTTCTCGATCTCCTCCTCAGCTTGAGACATTGTATAGGACAAGATGTTGGCACTGTTACTGGGGAACACAAGATCATATCTTCCTTGGGAAAGAACGACAAGGATAAAATCTGATTGCTAATGGTAAACAATGATTAGACACAAGAAGGTTGAAGCATCCCACCTGGCAAGTCCAATCAGTTTCATGCAATTTCAAAGTACTCCATTTGTGACTGAATTGGTGACTTCCCTATTGCAAATGAAACCCAGATCTACAAGGTATACTAACTTAAATCATGCTCATATTCTAGGTTTTCCAAACCACATTCCTTGTATAAATTGGCAGAACTATTTACTGAAGTTCAAAGACGAGAAAGGAGAGCATGCTACTCTTCACTTGATCAAATTTCACATGCATGTACATAAGCTGCAGATTTAGTTTCCTGAATATTTCCTGATGAGGATGTTCATGGCCACCTTGAAGGAACAAGCAAGATCATGGTGTCAAGGCTTGCCACCTAGTTGTATTTATTCACTTGCTGATTTTCATATGATGTTTTATGAAAATTTTAAAGAAGAACATCCATCTTTACTGCTGGTAAAAGATTTTTTCAAGTATTTTCAAGATTTTACTCATCATTTGGTAAGTGTTTATGGTGGTGAATATTTCATGGATGAAGATATCCTAGAGGCTTTATATGAGAACCATTTCCATCACCAAGAAGAACAGGTGTTTTCTCCCTTGGATGAAAGTGAAACTGAGCAGGACTCCAATGATGACATTAAAAAAGTTGTAGACATTTTAGAAGAACAAGAGAATGTTAAACCTTATTTTAATGAATAAATGATGCTTATGAATGATAGTCATGTTCCACCCTATGAGTTTGATGAATCTTTACAACAGATTTGTCAATAATTTAATGAAAGGTATGAAGATAGTCATTCATTTGTTGTTTCAGATTGTTATTTCTCTGGGTTTTTATTTCAATATCAGGTTTGTGAAGAACAAGATGAGGTTTATGATGAAATGCATGAACAAGGATCTGAAACACTATACCAAGAGTAGATTTGTGCAAATCATAGTTTTGAACTCACATGTGTGGAGGTTTTAGACAATGTAATTATGGCAGAGAATAGTCATCAAATATTGCAGGTAGATGATGAAGAGGAGAGCAGCAATAAAGCAAAGTTTGTTTTAGATCCTCATGCACATGATGATCTTCCTCTAGGTAAATAAAATTATGAGTCTCTTGAAGAAGAGGATATTTTCTCGGACCCTATGGATGTGCACATCTTTTCTATTGATGATATGGTTACCTCAAATGCAGATTTTCAAGAAAAAACATCCCTTTTACATGATGCGAATGAAAAACTTAATGAACATTTTCACCTTGACAAAAAATTTTCATTGGAAAATGAAGGGTGTGCTTGTATTTATGGTGACTTTTAGGACAGGGTAACATTTCATATTATTTATGATCATTTTACTAATTTTCTTTAGTCATCAAGGGAGATGAATTTTATTGTATTTATGGATCATGTACATGTGTTCAATGGAGACTTAGAGTGGGCTATATTTTGTTTTTTCTATCTATTCAAAGAAAGTGTGAGAAGGATTCACATAAGTAGCCATTTTCTAGATTGATTACACTGGAGGGATCATTATACATGATTCTATATACATCTTCAACAGGTGGGCGGTTATCATCAAGATTTGAAGCCCTCAAATCTCGATGTTCTACTGCCATAAGTAAGTTCAGTCATATTGTTTTTAATAGTCAAGTCAGTTCAGTTAGTTAGTCAGTCTTTAGTTTTGAGTTTGGTATCTTTTTTTTTAACTCCATTCCTAATGGATAAGGCTACCTAGTATACAATGTTCTTGACACCTCCAAGGGGCTGCCATCCCCAACTAGAGCCAATGTTAGTTCCTGCCAGTCATGTCAGTCACCAGTAATAAAATATCATCTTACAAGGTTTGTTAGGGACTTGAGGTCAAATTTTATCATTTCATTAGGTTTCAGCATAAAATTTGGTCACTAGCTATTGTGTCTAGGTCGCTGTTGCTCCCTTTACTTATGGTCTTCATCACTCATCATGGTAATTGTCTTATTTGAGGTATCATATCTTCATTTAAGTGTCTTGGTTCATGAAATGGTTAAATTCCTCATTTTAGGTCATGGTCGAAGGTTCCACTCCATGTGTCATCATGATACCATATGTAAAAAAAAAAACGTGTCCATCATGTGAGTTAGTGGGTAAAGGGAGTTAGCAGCTTAGGGAAAGAAGAATAAAGGTAAATGTATTGTTTTATTTCAAATAAGACAATGCTACAGTACACTATGCTATCTCATCCTTTCTCAAAAGGACATATGATGTCATGCCACTACCAAAGAAAAATTAGCTTTCAAGCTACAAAGGACCATTCGAAGCATAAAACGATTTAATTTCATCATTCAAAAGTTTAAGCATCTCCTTGGCAAGTAAATAAACATATGGCACCTCTTATGCATCCTTCATTTTGAAGAACTCAGTGAAAATCCCTCTCCTAGGGTTTCATTGTGATTTTGGTCTCCAAATGCTTTTGCTTCATTATTTTTGGGTTATGTTATATTCTTTCCACAACTAACCCACCTAGTTAACCAGCGGGTCAGAGGGGGGGCAGAGCCACCCCTTTGTTGCGCCGACTACGCAGTGGGGGGTCACAAGGGGGTTTAAGGTGGGCATTTATCCCCCCTCTACGGGTTCCGGGGCAACCGATATTGTTTTTGGACCCTATATTAGGTTGGGCGGACCTACCTATAGTTTTGTGCATGGTTTTCACACATGGTTTTAGATGCGATGGTTTTCGGTCCATGGCATTGGATGCTTCGACATGTATAAATATGTATTGTAACATTGAAAGGAACATAATGAAAAATCAAGCTGGTAGTCACAGTTTTGGGATCTAGGGGAAAATCTCTGTGTATATGTGTTTTATGTGTTTTTCTCTCGTATTGTTTATTTTCTGTGTTTTAGAATTCGTATGCAGGTAATTTATGTATGGAGTTAAAGCCAAAATTTGGTATCAGAGCTATTTTGGCTTCAAGGGGACACCTTTGTTGCTGAGGGGTTTCACTCGGGTCTATGGTAGACCCTATTCAGTGGGAGATCTGCGGGATCGATTCTGGTGATGAAAGAAGATGGCAAGCAGTGGAAATATAGAGATCGAGAAATTTAATGGTCAAAGTTTTGAGTTATGGAAACTCAAGATAGAGGATATGTTGGTGAATAAAGATCAGTGGATCATGTTAGATCTCGGTATTAAACCAATGGGAGTGCTCGATGAAGAATGGAAGAAGTTGGATCAGAAGGCAAAGATCACAATATGGTTGCATTTCTTAGATTCAGTATTGGTGAATGTATCAGGGGAAGCTATAGCTAAGGATTTATGGGACAAGTTAGGGACCTTATACCAATATATGTCTCTCGTGAATAAATTGTTCCTACAGAAAAAGCTATATGACTTGAGGATGAAAGATGGAGACTCGGTGATAGAGCATCTAAATGCATTTAATACTATGGTAAGTCAATTATTATTTGTTGATATTAAATTTCAAATGAAGATAAGTGCATTAGTTTGTTATGTTCTCTACCAAATTCATGGGATAGTCTGGTTATTGCAATAGGTAGCAATGCCATTGCCTTGCAGTTTGATGAAATAGTCTCATCTTCGCTGATGCGGGAGATGAGACGGAAAAATATGGAGAGCCAGAATGGTGATGGCTTGTCTGTACAAGGTCGATCCTAGAATAGAAACTAAAATAAGTCATCAAGTGGGAGATCTAAATCTAGAGGGAGATCTAAATCTCCAGGAAAACCTGTAAAGGTGGTTTGCTGGAAATGCATAAAGGAAGGGCACTACAAAAGGGACTGACAAAGGAAAGGGACCTGATGATTTTGCAGAGGTGAAAACGACCTCAGATTAAGGTGGAGATGTGTACTTGGCTTTTTTAAGTACACATGTAGATCATGAGACATGGTTGACTGACTCAAGTGCATCCTTTCACTTCACTCCCCATAGAGAGGGTTCTGCAGGTATCAAAAATACAATGGTGGTGATGTCTTCTTAGGAGATGATAGGAAGGCTAGAATCATTATTCGCAGAAAAGTAAAGTTGAAGTTGCAAGGTAGAAGGGTTAGAACACTTCTGGGTGTTCTGCATATTCCTACATTGGCCATAAATCTGATTTTTATAAGCAAGTTGGATGATGCAAGTGTAAAAACAATTTTCAAAAAGGATACCTAGATGGTTCGGGGAGCACTAGCATTGATGTAAGAAGTTCGGATTGGAACTCTGTACAAGCTACAAGGTAGCATTGTTTTTGATGGGTGCAATAGTTCTGTGGCTCTTGAAAGTGGGGCAAAAAGTCTAGTGGTCTCTGGAGAGAAAACCATGATGTGGCATTAAAGTCTTGGACATATTGGAGAGAAGGGCCTTCGAATACTTCATAGTAAAGGTATGGTAGAAGGTATGACTAATAGCTCTATGGATTTTTATTTCTGTGAAAATTGTGTATATGGGAAGCTGAATCGAGTGAGTTTCCCCTATGGTGGTGTTGTGCCTTGCAAACAACCCCCCATTTCATCTTTATTATTATTCACAAAATCATTAAAATATGAAATGGGTCCCTTTCAAAATAAAATTGATGTCAATAATCCTTACTTTATAAATTCCAATAAATCAAAGAAAAGCGATATCCCTTTAAAACATTGGAAATAAAGCAAATATGTATGCATCAAGCAAACAAAAGGCTTTCCCCCGACCCGATAAAGCTATCGGCGATATCGGCCATCGGCATTCCCTTGTGCATCACTATCTCGCCCATCGGCCAGAGTCCCGACCCGATATCGGTCATCGGAATTTCATTGTGCATCACTATTTGCGCCCATCGGCCAAAGCCCCGACCCGATAAAGCTATCGGTGATATCGGCAATCGGCCATCTTCTTGAACACCATTATCATGCCTATCATTAAAGTCCCGACCCGATAAAGCCATCGGCGATATCGGTGACCGGCGGTTCCCTTCGTATATCAAGTATTGCTCATACATGTTTCCCCGACCCGATATCAGCAATCGGCGATCGGTGGTTTCTCTTGTCAAAACTTAATGCGCACAAGCATTTCCTCGATCCGATATCGGCAATCGGCGATCGGCATCGTTTGAAACATTGTTAAAACTATTCTCGTGCCCCTCCCCGATCCGATAAGATAAGGCACAGGTCTCCAAGAAAAGCCGTTAGAATGATTGGAAAGCTAGAGTTAATGACAATTAAGGCATAATCATTCCCGCTCGACCGCCGGTACGCTCATTGCATCATTTAAAAGATCTTTAGGCGAATATTTCACCGGTGAGCATTTATAAGGTGGCAGATCATATACGGCCCCTTAATGAACCCATCCTTTCAAATCTGCCTATAGATCATATCCGAGCTGTTTTAATAAAGGCCAAGTATATCGACGTTCTTCTTATTTCTCTCTCAGTTGTGAGTCTTATTATTATCTCAGTATTACGCCAAAACCATTCTTCTGTGCAGATTACAGATTTGCCAAAGCATTTAAGACATTATGGGAAAGAAGCAGAAGAAGGTTGCAGGCATTATTGAATCACAGTCCACCCCACAACCAATCATGAGCAGTAAGAAGGGATTGATATCAGATACGACATGCGCAGGACTCGCCAGAACTACCTGGCAAGGAACTTATGATTTGCTGGAAGCCGAGAAGCTTGAGCAGGTGATAGCGGAAGCTACCGCAGATTCTACCAAGAGATCAGAGTGCACTCTCAAAGACTTGGCCGACTCTTTCCTACATAGGATAGCGGCAAGAGAGCAAATGCTTCCCTACACTGATGTTATCAAATGGGCAATTGAAGAAATTCCTATCAAAGACAGAACCTTCATTGCAAAAGATGGAAGGATCTTTGGGTCCTTCAAGCCAGAGGATTTGAGGCAAATGTATCATTTGCCTATGCTGGAGAAGGTTTACAATAAGGAATTTCTCGAGAAGTTCGCAAGAGAGAATGAAACTGAGTCCGAGCCTATCAAGGATTGGAGGCAGAATCCAGCTAAACACAAGCATGAAGCCTCCGGTAAGTACTCAGTCGACTCCTTATGTTCACCATATTGCTATGCCGCTATAATGATGTGTAGATTATGGGGTCTTCACGACTCCACCAATTTTACTATCGAAATGGTTCCCCTCATGGAGGCGGCAATCAACAGTTGGATTATGGATTGGGCCACCATCCTTTCGGATAAGCTTGCCCTAGCCATCCAAGAATATAGGAATAAGACCAGAGTTGCCGAAAGGATAATCCCCCCATTTTATTACAGTGCTTATATTTTGGATACCCTATGTTTTAACTCTGAATTTCCCATTCTCGGCTGGAGGTGGACCGCACAGGACCCCTCCCCCATCCATATTTACCATCGTAAGATGTGGAAGTCGTCTCACAAAGCCCACTTGTATAGTATCTGTAATGGTTTTATGATTCCGATTTATTATGCCATTTTTAATAAACCCATCCCAAGAATTTCTTACTTAGCCTCTTTTGACCTGCCGTCAGTAGGTAGCTGGTTTGGTGAAGAACATTTTACATATGTTAGAGTTTTTGGTAGTGAAGCCAATCCCCATGTCCTTCCTTTTTACGTTCCTGATAAATTGTTAGCCCGAGAAATTGCCTACCAACTCTCAGCTAAGAGTACCACACAGACTCTTAGGAATAAGCAAAAAAGGGGCTGGCCGACTTTTCCTTTCAGATGCGGGGTTTTCACCCTGCATGATTTAAAACACGCAGAAAAGGAAGCCATGAAAATTCAAGCCCTACGTCTTCCTATACTCCCAAACAGAGCATATGACCCCAGGAAATATGCACATGCCGCTCTTGAACATGCCAAATTATCAACATTTGAGCATAAAGAAGACATTTTTGATGATATCTTTTCCTCAGCAGAATCAATTGGTCAAGCCAGAGAAATTGCTAAAACAAGGTATAATGACGAAGGGCTATCAGAATTCAACAGGCTCAGACAGCAGAGGTTGCAAACTCTGCCCCTGGACTTAATAATACCAACCCAAGCGTCATCTTCAAGCGAGCCTGGTAAGCAACGACAGAAAGAACCCCCTGCTACAATTAAAACCAAAACTAATGAGCAGGAGGAACAATCGAAGAAAAACCAAGAAGATAAACTGAGAAAAGAGCAGGCAGAGCGTTCAGCTAAAGAAAAAGCAGAACTCTTAAAACGAGAGCAAGTAGAACGCTTAAGGAAGCAAGAGGAAGACAGAATAAGAAGGGAGCAGGCAGAGATACAGCAGAAGGAACAGGAATGGCAAGAGAAGGAGAAACAAGAACAACTGCTTAAGGAGTTGCAATCCAAGCAAAATACCCCCGATACTAATAAAGGTACCGACACAGACCCCGAGTTGCGAAAGGAATGGTAGCATTTTAGTACCATTATCGGCAGGACTAAGGATTCACAAAATACCGACACTCCAAGAAGCAGCGGCATACAAGCAGAAGGTTCATCCCAGGTATTGAGTACAACCATCGGCCCACCCAAAAGTATGAATGTAGAGATAATTCCAAAAGGTCCTAGTGACCAAATCACCCTCCTGGTAGAAGACATTCCTCCACTGAACGTCTTCTACAGTCCTAAGCACAGAGCAGTAGTAAAGAGATCAAGGAAAAGGCAGAGGCTTGATCAACCTCCCCTTTTTCCTGAGCAACCACTAACGGGCAATGTAGTCTGGAGAGAGAAATTTGACCCCTCTGACGACCTGACCAAGTTGTCACAATATGCGGGAGCCTATTCGGCTGCCACTATTGACAAAGCCTCAGAGGTAGCGGTTCTCTTAAAGACTAAGGACTAGGAGATTTTGAATCTTCAAACGGAATTAGCAGATGTCAGACAGAGGATAATACAAGCTGAGCAGCAATCAACGGGACACCAGCAAGAGACAGCGCGCATCAATGAACAGCTATCGGAACAACAGAAAATCAATGGCCAATTGATGCAACAGTGGCAGGAGGAGAAGCAGTCGATCACTCAGGCAGCTATCCAAAAGCAGAGCGAGCTAACAGAGGCATTGGAGCAGCTTAAGGTAGCAAATGAGCAATCTTTAAAAGCTAAAGATGAATACATTGCTCAAATCACAGCACAGTTGGAAGCCACCAGGGGAGAGGCGCAAATAGAAGAATTCAAAAAAGAGGCAATGATAATTAATAAAGTGCTTATATCTCAAGTTAAACTCTTGGCGCAATCCCTTTCTTAGGTAGAACCACTCTGTGAGTTGGCTACGACTGTAAGCGATCAGGTGGAAAAGATTAGAGCAGATTATAATCAAGCTGAAGAAGATATCTCAAGTTATCTTGAATGGCAAGATTCAAAGTCAGGTAAGCAGGCCAATCCACCTCGGATATTGGAAGTCCACAAAAATATATTGTTTACAGAATGGCAGGGACAAATATTGAAGGCAGAAAGGGCAGCATCGAGATGTACATTAACCGCTGGTAATTTGGCCGATTTAGTAAATGATACTCTATATTTGGCCAATATTACTTCTCAATGCATGCCTGGTAAAATCACTACTGCATATACATTGGAACAAACATGCTACCCCGAGTTAGAAAACAGAGCAGGATTGATTACCGCGGTTAAATTTTTAGACATGGATGCATATTGGCGGTTTCTAATCAAGCTGCATAAACAAAGATCTGCTCTCAAGTGCCTAACCGACGCCATGCAATACATGATCCCCGAGATCCAGGACTCCACCTATGCTGCCCAGCTCAGTTCCAGGCTTAACAAACCTCCCGAAGTTGAGCCAATGCTCGCTATCAATCAGCTCAGGTACACAGGAAAGAAGCCAGCAGAGTGATTCATCGCCCAGCTCCTCCGATCGCCAGCAAAATAGGAATTTGAATTTATTGACATCAGATTAGTTAGTTTTTCTGTTTGATAGATATTTTAGATTAGTATAGTATTTATAGACCCTTTCATGCATTTAGAAAGGGTTGTAAAATTTTGTATAAGACTTAACAGACTGAAGTTTGCACTACTGTGCTTCAGCCTCTATTCTTTTATGAAACTCGACCACCTACTTTTACTTTAACGGAGAAGTTTCTTGATTCAATTGTGCACTATTGTCATTGATGCAAAGATTGTTATGCGTTGAAGTAGAAGTCATACATAGCGATTCATATCGGGAGTGGCTTACAATTCAAATGGTATTTTTATCTTTGGTTTGAATTCATTCTGTGTATTTGATTTCACTGTGTAATCATTTTCTGCTATCATTATCTGTATGCATATGTATCAACAGGAAATCTTGTTCATACCACTATTGGATGTTCACATGATGTGCCTTATTTTTAATCATGTATGCGTTAATGGTGTGAACCTTTAAAGTCTTGTAGTATTGCTTTAAATCACTGTATTTAACTATTTAGGTACAGTAATCTTGAATGATTCAATATCTGTGTTTTGAGAATGCGGTTATCTATATAATTGTATTTTTAGAATATAGAACATCAAAAGCTACGCTTTAGAAGTTCAATTAGATTCCCGGGATAGTTTTATTTATTTACATTTTCTGTTAATAGTTTTAGTCATACACCTATCGCTACTAAGTATTCATTCATCCCATTTATCTATTGCTGGGAAACTGGTCCCATTATCCCCAGTCGGAGCCACTACACCAAACGGAAAAGGAGCTGCACTAAGGTCCGGACCGGGTGGTTTCCCCCAATGTTGATGCAACGATTTTCGGGGCGTCAACATTTTTGGCGCTAGAAGGAGGGCCCCAACTATGAATGGCAAGTAAACCAAAAACCACAAGCCATTCCAAGAGTAATTCTCCCTCCGAGTCTCCTATTCATTCTCGATCGCGTGCTGGTTCCCCAACACGTAATCAAGAAGAACAGGAATTAACAAGCACTGCTCACACCCTTCAACCCTCAGAACAATTGAGTCTTGAATCCCCTGAAGTCCAGTCTCTTATCCAACAACTTTAGACTTTCTCGATCTCGCCACAAAGATCTGAGGTGTCACAAAGCAGTACGACTTCGCAGTTCAACCTATCACATCCACTTACCAGACTGCAAAGTGGAAAACTTGGTATCGAACCTATTCGGTTCCCCTTACCCGAAAGGAAAAGGGCCAAGAAGCACACTAAGGAGTCCGATAGTGGGCAATTTTCATCCACATCCTCCATCTCATCTTCTCATCTACAAAGTCGACCATCCACCCCCCCTTTACATATTGTTGTCCACCAGGGAACACAAGCTTCAACATCTCAATCGGCTCACCCTTCAGTATCTTCATCATCCCATACATCTGGAACCCCAATAGTAGTATCAACTCCTGGTACTATTACAATGGCTGATCCATGGACAAGGCCAGGTGCAGTCAATATGCCTGCGCCGTTGCATCCTTTACCCGATGCACCTGAAAAGTGGCTCCCTAAATTCAATCCAGATGATGGAACTCAGGCCGAGGAACATATTAATAATTTCATGCTATCAGTCAACCTGAAGGGGGTAACCCATGAAGATGTTGTTGTCAGACTCTTCCCTTATACTTTACAAGGATCGGCTGGATCCTGGTATTTTTCTCTACCATCTGGATCCATTACCAACTGGAATACGTGCCAAGAGCAGTTTCTGACTAAGTATGGAGATGACAGGTCTTTAGCAACCCTAATAAATGATCTCTCCAACTTAAGGATAGAACATAGGGAACCCATCAAGGAATTTAATGCTCGTTTCAATAAACTCCTTAATAAAATCCCTACAGCTTCCAAACCAAGCGAACAAATATGAAGCGAATGGTATATCACTGCCCTACCTGCTAATATAGCTATTTTCGTAGATCAGGCTGCGAAAACTACCTTAGCTAAAAACATGAAAGAATCACTTGATGTTGAGAAGCGTATTAATTCTTTAGAAAAGAAAGTTGCCTTGGAAGATAAAAAAGCTAAAAAAGTTTCTTTTAAAGAAGACTCAAAAAAGAAAAGCCCTAGAGACCCATATGATATGGAGGGACTTCAAAAGGTCCTCAAAACACTGTCCAATGAAATGATTGACACTAAAAAACAGGTGGCCGAAACATCAAGCAAAAGACCTTTTAGGACTTACAAGAAAACAGAATCAAAACCACCTAATGTCATATCAAATGCTGACTCTGACCAGGAAGAAGAAGAAGAAGAGGCAACCCCACCACCCGACGATGAAGAAGAAGTGGCTGAGTGTCATGGAATGTGGGATTTCATTCTCCCTGATCCCGATACAAATAACGAAGAAGAAGCCTTTCCAGTCACCACTAGGAGTAAAGGTGCTCTTGATCCTGTCCAGCTAACTTCAAAGAAAGAAGCGCAGGTGCAACTATAACAAAAGAGAAAACACCTCCAAAGAAACCACCTGTAGCAGTCTCTCAAAACTAGCCCTCGACTCCCCCATCAACTTCCAAAACGTTAGTGGTATCTGATTCCATGGAGTATAATATCGTTGATGACATGAAAAAGACCAAAGCCAACATAACTATGTTTGAGCTTAGCAAGCTAAAACATCAGCAAAAGTTACTCCTCAAAGAATTGAATGCTGTCCCTTCGACTCCTCTCCCTAGTTCAAAAGCTGCAAATGACTCAGGACAGTCTCCTCCAGGCATGGTTGAAGCTACAGACTCCGTCCTAATTGGTGACAGGTCAAGCTCTCACACTCCACCATTCCTCCTAACCTATGAAATCTATAATAGAAATCTGCACAACTGTTTAATCGACTCGGGGGCATCTTCTAACATAATGCCAGCTTCAGTTTGTTCCAAACTGAACATCGAACCCCAGAAGTCTGCTATCCATATTGTTCAATTAGACAGAACCAAGGTACAGGTGGTTGGTGAGATTAACTCTGTAACCATCAGGTTGTCAGCTGATCCAAGAGTAGTACAAAGAATTGATATCCTTATAGCTGATATACCTGAGTTCTACGGCTTGATTTTGAGTAGAGACTGGTCTGAAAAATTGCATGGGTACATCTCCACTGATTGGTCACACATGTGGCTCCCCTATAAAGGAAGGCCAAATCAGATAAAGATAGACCGAGAAAAACATATGACCCATACAGTTACCGATTTCAAACAGGAGAATCACCCTGTAGCTTTCAACAATAATATTTTGGGTAATTATTCATCCGAGTCATTCTTTGGCAACTTCGTTTCCCAACCCTCCCCTTTCTCAATTAATCATTTCACATCTCAGATCGAAAATTTTTCACAAACACATATGTCTAGATGTTTTAATGATAATGAGAAGGTTGTAAATACTACTGTTAATACACCTTTATTTTGGTCTTTATACTTTGATGGCTCTAAGTCTAATGAAGGCTCTAGAGCAGGTTGCATTTTGGTCAATCCAAATGGGGAAAGAACAATGCTGTCTTGCAGATTAGAATTCGAATGCACTAATAACACGGCCGAATATGAAGCCCTAGTCCAGGGTTTATATAAAGCAATCGGCCTCAAAGTGCAATACTTAAAGGTTTTTGGTGATTCAGAAATCATTGTCAAACAGGTTAGAAACGCAATTCATTGCCTTTCGAATCACCTAAAACATTACCAATCACTTGTGCAAGACCTTACTTCACAATTCTTAGCATTTAATATTTCTTCTATCCCCAGATCCCAGAATTCAGCTGCTGACCTACTAGCCAATGTAGCCTCAAAGCTCCTACCTTCAGAAGACTACAGCCCTGATAGATTTTCTGTAGAGTTAATTTTCAGACCTTCAATTCCTGGCAATATCACCAATTGGAGAGTTTTTAATCATGATAATGATATCTTACATTTCTTGACTTCTGAAAAGTCCTATGACAACCAGATCATAGAGGAAGATGAACACGATTCCCAAATTAAAGAAGCATCCCAAGAAAATGCAATTCCCAAGCCAGTGGTGAAACTTGAGGATCTTTATGATATAAAGGATAGGTTTAAACCTGTTACCAATACAAAGATCCAAAGTTCTACCCTAAGGTTTGAATTAATAAACTTGGGTACTGATCAAATTCCTCAGAATATAAATTTAGGATTAGGAATTTCTATACAAGAAAAGGAAGCATTTGTTAAACTGTTGAGAAAGAATAAACACGTTTTTGCTTGGAATTACGATGATTTAAAGACTTATGATACGTCTATTATCCAGCACACAATCCCAATGCTTATAGATCAAAAACCTATACAACAGAAGCTAAGAAAAATACATCCCAATTTGGAAAGTCAGATTAAGTCGGAGCTTAACAAACTCCTCAAAGCCAAGATTATTTTCCCAGTCCGACATTCCAATTGGGTTTCTAATATGGTGCCTGTCAGGAAAAAGAATGGCGACATTCGAATTTGTATCGATTTCTGAAATTTGAACAGAGCAAGCTTAAAGGATAATTTCCCATTGCCTACCATGGAGCAAATACTCCAATCTGTAGCAGGTTCTGAATTAATGTCTTTTCTTGATGGTTTTTCAGGATACAACCAAGTCTTAGTTTATCCTGATGACCAACTCAAAACAACATTTAGAACAAAATGGGGAACATATGCATATCAAAAGATGCCCTTCGGGCTCATAAATGCAGGAGCAACTTTCCAAAGAGCTATGGACACTGCCTTTAGGGGATTGATTAATAAATCAGTAGTCATCTATTTAGATGACATAACTATGTTTTCTAAAAAGAGATCTAATCATTTACACGACCTTAATCAGATCTTTCAAAGATGTAAAAGGTATGGAATCTCTCTCAACCCCAAAAAGTCATTCTTTGCTTTGGATCAAGGTAAACTCCTAGGTTTTGTTGTATCCCGGGATGGTATCTATATTGATTCCTGACCGAATCAAAGAGATTTCGGAAATCCCTTTCCCTCATAACAAGAAATCGATGCATTCATTCCTCGGTCAAATAAATTTTATTAAAAGATTTGTACCTGATTTTTCTCATATTATATTACCCCTCCAAACAATGATTAAGAAGAATGCAGTCTTTAAGTGGGGATTAATAGAAAAGGAAGCTTTTGATCAGATAAAGCAATCCATCATCAATGCCCCCTCCTTGATTACTCCAAACTTCTCTAATCCTTTCACACTGTACACTATCGCATCCAATACTTCATATGCAGCAGTACTTACCCAACTGAACGATCATAACTTGGAGGCGCCTATCTCGTTTTTTAGCTCAAATCTTCAAGGTGCCGAATTAAACTACTCTGATGTGGAAAAACAAGCCTTTGCTGTGTTCAAAGTAGTTAAACATTATAGACCCTTCCTTCTAAAAACTCATACAAAGTAATAGTTCCTTTTTCAGCTGTTAGACAACTATTAATTCAAAGAGAATTGGGTGAGAAAAGGGCTAATTGGGTCACAGCGCTGCAAGAATATGATTTAGACATTAAGCCAGCAAAGTTTGTTAGAGGCCAAGGTTTTTGTAGGATATTGGCAGGAGCTTGCAACATTCCTGAATCAAGCGACACTGGTTCAACTGAAGAAATCAATCAGATAAGTGTCACTGATTCTGAATCCCAATATGCAGATTTGATATTTTATTTCAAAAATGGTTATGCTCCTTCTCATTTATCTTACAAAAGCAAAAGAGCCATCAGATTAAAAGCAAAGAATTTTTCACTTGTTGATAATGTGCTTTTCAAAAAGAATTATGATTCTATCTTATTAAGATGCCTCGAAAAATCTGAAGCCCAAAAGGTGTTGCAGGAGCTACATGATGGACCAGCAGGAGGACATTTTGGAGCTGACACCACAGCTCACAAAATTATTCATGCTAGGTACTATTGGCCAACCCTTTTCAGAGACACCCATGAGTACGTGAGAAAATGCTTAAATTGTCAAACTGCTGGTGGAAGACAACAAAAATCAGCTCTCCCTCTCCAGCCAGTTAACATTGAACAACCATTTGATCAATGGGGACTAGATATCATCGGAGAAATAAATCCACCTTCTTCAAAGCAGCATAAGTACATTCTCACTGCTACCGATTACTTCACTAAGTGGGTAGAGGTAGTTCCTCTAAAAACAGCAAATTCTGAGGCAATCATTGAATTTATCGATCAATTCATTATTACCAGGTTTGGTGTTCCAACTGCCCTTGTATTTGATAATGCTTCTTATTTTTCGGGCAACTCTATGATCGATTTTGCTGTTAAAAGAGGATTCAAGTTAAAGTATTATGCTAATTACTACCCTCAAGGTAATGGTTTGGCAGAATCCACTAACAAGAATCTCATCAAGATTATCAAACGTACAATCGAACAGAATCATAGGAACTGGCATAAAACATTGGTCTTTGCATTATGGGCTGATAGTATTACCCAGAAGGTTTCCATAGGAACCTCTCCGTTTAATCTTGTTTATGGGAAAGAAGCAATATTACCTACAAATCTTGTCTTACCCTCTTTAGCCCTTGTCCAATTCATCGAACAAACTCCTTCCTCTTCGATTCAGCTCAGACGTGATCAAATCCTTAAGCTAGAAGAAGAAAGAGAAAAGGCCAAGGATATCCATGCCAAGCATCAGCAAATCATAAAAGCAACTTTTGATTCAGCCTCATCAGGATCAAAAGAATTCCAAGTTGGCGACCTAGTTCTGAAATGGGATAAAGCCCATGAGGACAAAGGTAAACACACCAAGTTCCAAAAGTTGTGGCTTGGACCATTTCAGATCTGTGAGAAAGTAGGCCATTCAACCTTTCTATTGCAAGACTTAACAG
>APFE030576831.1:287860-307214 GCA_000404065.3 Pinus taeda | reverse complement strand
TCTTTGAGAAATAAGCTGCCCCGCTTAAACAATCCATCATATCATCCATTCACGGCAGTGGAAACCTGTACCGGATGGTGATTTTATTGATGGCCCTTGAGTCAGTGCACATCCGCCACCATTCTCCTCCCTTCTTGGGAGTGAGGACCATTGGAACAGCATAAAGGATTAATCTCTCCCTTATCAATCCCTTGTCCAACAGTTGTTGCACCTGCTTCCTAATTTCTTCATTGTCTTTGGGGCTCATTTAATATGCCGCTTTGTTCGACAAAATCGCTCCGAGTATGAAGTCAATATGATGACTTATGCTCCGTTTGGGGGGTAACTTGTCTGGTAAGTCATCTACAACTATGTCTGTAAACTCCTCCAACATTTGCTAGATCTCTGTAGGTAAATACGATATCTCTGTATGCAACAATACTATCCTTGCTTTCTTTACAACTGCGTAACCTATCTCACTGTCCCCAACCCATTTTAAAAATTGTTTGCCGCTGACCAACAATGTTCTCAGTTCACTAGTCTCTATTGTCCCTTCTTCCTTGATGGGTACAATCGTATGCTTGATTCCATCCTTCACAAATTTATAACAATTCGTCAATCCATTGTGGACCACTTTCCTATCGTACTGCCAAGGCCTGCCCAACAGTATGTGACATACATCCATTAGCATGATGTCACAAACAACTTTGTCCTTATATCTTCCTATCTGAAACTCGACCTCATTCTGTTCATCCACCAGCAACTGATGGCCCTCTTGCAGCCATGAAACTCTGTAAGGGTTGGGATGTTTCGAGCGTTTCAACTCCAATTTTTCCACAATCTCTGTGGACACTAAATTTTCAGTACTACTGCTGTCAATAATTAACTTGCAACACTTACCTCGCAACTTACAAATTGTCCTAAACAAAGCCTTCCACTGTGTCTGTTCGGTGACCTCCTTGACTGGTTTTAACAGCACCTTGTGCAGCACCAAAGCTTCTCCCATCTCTGGAGCATTCTCTGCTTCTTGAGGAGGTGTTGCTGCTTCTTCTAGTTGCACCACGTATGCACCCCTCTGCCCAGTTGGATCTGCTTCTGGACATTCAAATGAGCGGTGCCCACATTTATGACACCTATAACACTAATAACCAACCCCTCTACC
The DNA here is from genome assembly GCA_000404065.3 of Pinus taeda. Classification (NCBI taxonomy): domain Eukaryota; kingdom Viridiplantae; phylum Streptophyta; class Pinopsida; order Pinales; family Pinaceae; genus Pinus; species Pinus taeda. Next base: position 306,073 of record APFE030576831.1, on the reverse strand, counting down.
TCGGCCATTTTCCCTGCCTCGCTGGGATGACCTACCACCTCTCGCGCTGTCACCTCCGTCTGCTGATCTGGAAGCTTTAGAATTGTTGGCTTCCTCATTGTTGTTAGCAGTTCGGCCCCTGCCATAGGACTGGCCTTTCCCTCTGCTGGCTCCTCATCCTCTCTGGGCATTCTGCCTTCTGGTAGTTTTCTCTTCCGCCTTCATCGCACTCTGATACGCTTCCTCAGTGTTATTCGGAGACAAAATACTGATTTCATCCAAAATTTCTAACCTTAGCCCATTAACGTACCTGGCTGTTCTTTCTACTCTATCCTCTGTATATCCGGCCCGCAAATTCACTCAATAGAACTCCTTTGTGTACTCCCTTACCGTCAGTCCCTTCTCTCTCAGATTCTGCACCTGCCTGTGCAATGCAATCTGATAGTCTCTTGGTAGAAATCTTCCCTTTAACTTAGCCACCATCCTTGACCAGGTTTTAATCGGCACCTTGTTCAATCTTTTCCTCTCGTTCTGAACACTATCCACCATAGGGTTGTGTTTCCCTTCAACTTCGTCGCAGTGAATTTAACTCTGCAGTCTTCGTTGACTTCCTCGCACTTGAAATACTTATCCATCTCACTGATCCAATCTAGTAAAACTTCAATAGACGAGCTACCGTCATACATCGGGAGTTCTGGATTAGGTTTACTGCTTGCTACTAAAATAGATCTCAACAGTCTCACTTCTGCGGATTCACCCTCTGGTCCATCTGCTACTACTTCAACTTCCTCTTCACTGTCATCGCCTATTTCTGGATCTCTGCATCTACCTGCCTCTACTGCCTCTAAACGAATAGCAAGAATTCTGATCTCCTCTCTCAATCCTTCCTTTCCCAATCTTCTAGAACCTTTGCCACGACCTCGCCTTCCTCTCTCCATTCCTCCTACTAACATGAAAAAGAAAACCGCTTTAATACCACTCTGATGTGACCCAGCCCACACGAGCCCACACTTTACACTTGGGCTTGGCTTTACACTTGGTTTTGGTTTTATGACGTGGTAGATTTGGTTTGTTGTGCCAGCACTTGTATGTGGTGTGGCAATAGATATTTTACGTTGGTAATGGGAATGTTTTTAATGCGACATTTATTGTTCAGCTGCCAGCCTCGGGCTTGGCTCCCTCTGTTCACTCTTTGCCAAAATGCTTTTGTGGTCTGGTCATTCACGATTCTTCCTCGCTGTTGTGTAGCCTAGTGAGGGTTTGGTAGTTTCCCATTTTGGTTCCTCCTCAAACACACATGGCAGTCTCTATTCCTCTTTCGTTTATGGTTGTCAGCATATATGAGTCTTCTAAGCTTGGTAGTGTGGTTGTCTATGGATTCATTCCATGTCACAAACATGCGTGGGTTCTAGAGGTGTGGTTGCATGAGTTCTTTCTTAGATATAAGTTCTTCGACTTCGTTCCATCATTTAACTCTTGATTGTGGTCTCTCGTCTAGTGCCTTTCACTACTTCTGGTCTCTATTCGGTTTATAAACTGGTTTTTACTGTTGGTGATTTTGAGCACAGGTAATAGGGCAAACAACTTCGGCAACTGCTCATAGGTAGCTACTCTTCTCCCTAATTTAATCCTCTCTTCGTCTGGTGTTGAATCTAACCAAGAATGCATCTTCTATCCTAGGCTCTGTCAACTTGTCAATGGCTCGGTTCCACAGTTTCTCGGTCCAACTTGCTTAGGTATGCCAGGGTATTTTCATTTGCCCTCTTTTCAACTTTTTTCTTCCAGTATTATGCTAATAGTGGCTAACAAAACCTTGTTTTGCTCATGTAGGTCTATGGTTCGACCTGGGCGTTTGGATTCCTTGGTGATTCGGTCTCTCGAAGGAACAATTTCCTTTCCGGTAGGCTCTAGTGCCTGAGTCCCATCAGTTTACAGTCAAGGGTTTTGTTTTGGTTCTTGAAGGGTCTGTCTTTTGTTGTCTGGATGCTCCATTTGATTCGAAACACTGTCAATGGAATTGTAATTTGAACTGGCTTCGACCTCTGGTTGAATTTATTGTTATACATTGATAAAAAGAACTGAATCCTGTGATGGAACCCTAACCTAGGGTTTGTCCTTACTGGACGCTAATAATCGTCCTTTGTTTATAACGACTGTATTATGAATATGATTTGAATAACAAAAGTTGTGGATATTGTTCTTTGTATCTTTTTTTAAATGTGAAAACTTGGAAAGGTTATCGGGTTACCTGTGTTGGATTTTGTCACTTCGACACTCTGTTCCACTGTAATTTGTTAAAGGACTCATTGTGATTGGCTATTCTCCTTACGCTCTCCAGTTTGCATGTTCTCATTCTACTGTGTTATGTGAATGCATTCATGAATGGATGTTTGTTGGAAATGTCTGGAAATGTGATCTGCAATGGTCGATTGTGGTATGCTGGAACTATTTTAATTACACAATAGATAAAAAGAATATAACATTACATTACATAGATAGGCAATGAATCAAATGGATTGTTTCTGTAAATAAGATCTATCTCCTCTTTCTTTATTTCTCTGTTCTAGAATTGTTGAACCTGCTTTTTGTCTTACATTTCTGCTCTTATACATTTGGATTACAGTTAATTGAAATTGGCATGGATTTCAATTGAACAGACATGTTATGGTTGATAACCACAGTTCGATTGACATTACAATTGTTTTTTTTAATTTAGACAGTTTTGTCTTTTCTCTTCGAAATGGACAAATTAATCCTTAACTATTGTTCTATTATTGTTTGGACCTTAATAACCCTAATTGCCTATTTAACCCTGACTTAACATAGCAACTTAAAACAAAATTAATTGAAATCCTATCTCATGACCTCATAAACTAAAATAGAATAAACAATCCAGATAATCAACAACCTTCCAACCTGGCATAGACTTCACCCGGTCATGGTGAGCTAGATGCTCCTACATCAAAATCATACAAGAATACAATGAACAAAAGGAGAACCCACCAAGCACTATGGAACTTGGTAGGGACCATGAGATGACCCCAAGAGAAGGATGTATGAAGGACCAAGACCTACAGGAGATTGTGAAGAGGGAGAACCTTGAACTAGAAAAGTTTCTAGAGCAGGGAACCAACAAAGGGATTGCCTCTCTGCCACAAGAGGATTTTGATAGAGTATAACTGTTATTCCTCCGAAGATCTCAAACAAAGGTTGCAAGAGTGAAAAGGAACTACGACAGCTAGGAGAACATAGGGGTTAAATCAATGGAGACAACTTCAGGACATCCTCCAAAAATCGAGGCAAGAAAAGAGGAAGAAAGAGACAGAATGAACTTTTGTCAGAGTGTGGGAAACTCATGATTAATTTAGGTAAGATGGAAGATCTCACCAATTACTCTTTCACAAACCCATCATTATGAAGCTTACAACCTGGAACATTAGAGGACTAGGAAGTAAAAGAAAACAAATAAAACTAAGAAACAAAATAAAAGAAGAAAAACTAGACATGGTGTTTATACAGGAAATAAAATGCTTAGTAGACAAGATCAGAGAAATACATAGCAAATGGCTTATCAAATGTAAGTACCTAGAAGTCAAAGCAAATAACACAGCGGGGGGAATTCTTACTCTATGGAATCCTCATAAATTTGAGATCCTGGATGTTGAGGCATCCAGAAACCACCCTTCAATGGTTATCCAACCCTTGGGGGACAAGGATTGTTACATGATCACAAATTTCTATGGTCGACAACTTCTTGAAGACAAACTCAGGCTCCTCACCTCTCTGGAGGAGCTGAGAGAGAGACACCCAGTAATCCCCTGGATTCTGGGAGGGGATTTTAACATGATCAGATCACTCACAAAGAAAAAAGGAGGGACCAAAATGCTTGGACGAGACTCAATTTCCTTCCAAAACTTCTTAAACAACATGAGACTGGTGGATATGGACACAATAAATGGTACCTTCACATGGAATAACAAGAGAGGAGGAACCCCCCAAGTTGCCTCGAAATTAGACAAATTCATAATCTCAGAGGATCTCCTTCTCTTCGGTCATATCATGATTGCTTTTATCCTTCCTTTCGGTGGCTCAGCCCACTAGCCCATCCAGTTGGAAGCCTCATTTATTGGCACCTCGAGGAACAGACCTTTCAGGTTTGAAAATGTCTGGCTCACTCACCCTGACTTCATCACTAATATTGGAAAATGGTGGGCGGAAGACATCCCCACCCAAGGCACAAAAATGTTCCTCCTACAACAGAGACTCAAACACATAAATCTAAGGCTCAAATATTGGAACAAAAATGAGTTTGGCAATATTTTTGAAGCCAAAAGAGAAGTGGATAAAAAATTACAAGAAACTAATCAAATCCTCATCACAGAAGGCTTCACAGAGGAGAGGAAAATGCAAGCTGACTCTCTATAACAAGAATGGGACAATAGATGCCAGCAGGAGGAAATCTTCTGGAGACAGAAATCAAGAGTACAATGGATTAAAGAAGGGGAGAGAAATACCAGGTTCTCACAGGGCAAATAATCGGATCACAAAAATCATAGATCCTTAAGGGAAAGAGCCAAATACTCACAAGGAAATGGAATCTGTTCTAGTACAACATTTTCAAAACATAGCAGCGGAGACCATGGCAAACAGATCTCAATTCACCAAGAGCTTCACTCAACATATTCCAAAACTGGTTACCAGGGAAGATAATTATAACCTCAACATGGTAGTAATGGAAGAAGAGGTCAAGGAAGTAATAAAAGAGATGCACAATGGGAAAGCTCCAGGCCTAGATGGTTTCATTGTACACTTCTTCAAAACATGTTGGGAAACTATCAAATAAGACATTCTTGATGTGGTGGAGGACTCGAGAAAATCAAGAACTATTCTGAGAGCGCTTAATGAATCCTTCATAGCATTAATCCCTAAACAGGGAAAAGCCATGACACCAGACAGATTCAAACCCATAGCTTTTTGTAATGCAGTGTACAAAATCATTTCCAAAGTTGTTGCTAACAGACTCAAACCTCTTCTTCCAATGCTAGTGTCAGAGGAGCAGACTAGATATGTGGAAGGTAGACAAATTCTCAATAATATCATTTAAGCTCATGAAGTGGTTCATTCCCTCAAGTCCAACAAGCAAGCAGGTATGATAATGCAGCTAGACATAGTGAAATCTTATGATAAGCTAAGTTGGTCTTACATCAGGGAAGTTCTTAAAGCTTATGGCTTTGACCACAGTTGGATAAAGTGGGTCATGGCTCTGGTTACCACAGTTAGTTGTTCAATCCTTATTAATGGCTCTCCATCCAAAACCTTCAAGCCATCGAGAGGCCTCAGATAAGGAGATCCTCTCTCCCCATTCCTCTTCATTCTCATGATGGAGGGATTGGGCAAAGCAATCAATACAGCCAAGGAGGAAGGAAGAAGACAAGGACTCAAACTTACTCAGAATGGAGACACATTGACTCATCAGCAATTTGTGGGTTATACTATGTTGCAGGGCATACTCACAATCAAGGAAGCCAAAGATTTCAAACAAATGCTGCATGATTTTGCAATGGCTGCTAGCACTGAGGTAAGCCTCACAAAATTGAAAGTTTTCTTTTTCAATACTGATATTTCTATTCAAATAAATCTCTCCAGAATTCTTGGCTTTCAAAGAGATCATCTTCCCTCCAAATATCTGGGAATGCCTCTCACTAATAAACCTCTAAGTAAGGAAGTTTAGGATTCAATTACAAATAAACTGAAGGACAAAGTCAACAACTAGACTAGTAGATCCTTGAATTTAGTAGAAAGGCTAATTCTTACAAAGGTTGTTCTACAACCCATTCCAATGTTCATGTTTTCAGCCCTTCCTATCCCAATAGGAGTTTTACAGCAAATCGGGAATATCTAAAGAAACTTTCTTTGGGTAAAGGAGAAGAGAAAAATAAATCGGCTCTAGTTGCATGGGACAAGCTTTGCAAACCTCAAACACATGGTGATTTGGGTCTCCACGATCTGGACACTCTAAGCAAAGTTTTGGGGGCAAAACTTTAGTGGAGATTGCTAAAGGAAATGAGAAACCCCTGGGCTAAGCTTTGGAAATAAAAATATGAAACGAATTGGTAGGAAAAGGACCACATTCGAATGACGGGACACATCAAGGGTTCCCATATTTGGAACAATGCTTTGGAGAATAGAGCCTTAGTTCAGAAACATAGTTTCTAGGAGATCAGAAATGGGAATCTAGCCTGGTTCTGGGAGGAAAACTGGCAGTAGGAACACAACCTCTGTAGAGAAGGACTGGACATCATAAAAAATGATACCATTAGTAAAGGATTGAAAAGGGTAACTGAATTTTGGAATCAGTCAAGAGACACAGGTAAATGGAGAATTTGGAAGGTACCAGATTACAGTGAAGGGACCCCTTTGAAGGCCTAAGCTTAAGTTCTTGAAGCGATTCTGGAAAAGAGGCAAATTTTGACTTCAACCTCGAATGATCTACTAAGATGGTGCAGCAACAATGGGGGCATCTCCAACCTCAAAGAAGCAAAGAGAATAGTCACTGGACTTAACTATCCAAGCCCTGACAAGACTTGGAAAGACCTTTGGACCAACCCACACTGGATGAAGATCAAACTGTTCATGTGGCTGGTACAACATAAAAATATTTTGACTTGGGAAAATCTCAGAAAGAGAGGTTTTGTTGGTCCATCCAAATGCCAGTTATGTGGTCTACAGGAGGAAACTATGGATCACCTTCTCAACCTCTGCTCCTTCACCTCTACCTTATGGAATTGGGTGGCCTCTATCTTCAACCAAACAGTCAGGAATGAAAATGACATTACTGAAACTTTAAAGAATTGGAGGAAAGAATTCTCGGATAGTGAAACAGTCAATTTAGCCTGGACTCTCACGCCAGGATTTTTGATCTGGGATGTTTGGAAAGAACGCAACAATAGGATCTTCAAAGTTAAATATGGTTCAACACAAAGCATCATGGCTTAGATCCTAAAACAACTCAAAGAAACAGTTAATGCCCTTCTGAAGCAACCTCCTGAGAAACCCCTTGGACAACGGGATTCCCACATTCTTGAACTGTTGGGGCTCCAGTCACATGTCCCTCAGGGCATAAAAAAGAAAGCAAAGCACATAGCAGAAGGAAAGACTTTCTTGCAACCCCCTCCCCATGGAATTTTGAAATTCAACATAGATGGAGCCTCAAAAAGAAACCTTGGGGATTCAGGTTACGAAGGAGTCACAAGAGATGAAGAGGGCAATATAAAAGTCATATTTCATAGTCATTTGGGGAGGGAAACTAACAACATTGTGGAACTCATGGCCATTGAGCAAGGCTTATAAATTCTGATTGATCACAATTTACATAACACAATCATAAAGGCAGACTTGGAATTAACAATTAATTTGGTCAAAAGGATAGGCATTCGCATAACAACAAACAAAGTTTTAAACCACTGGAGACTTTCACAGGTCTATCACTAGATTCAATCTCACTTAAGAATACTCAGAACTCTTGGCTTTGTTCATGTGCGCAGAGATGCTAACAAAGTGGTGGACCAGCTTGGTAATGAAGGGATGCTTTGTACAAGAGACAAAAAGTGTTGCTCGTGGGAGTTGGTTCCTGCAGGACAACTGTGTGAGGACTGCTACACTCTAGCGCGTGCAAACAGGGAGTAGCACCAATACATGAAGGGGAAGCAGCCAGTTGAAAATCAAGAAGATGGTTGTTAAGGGTTTAACAAACAGGCTACATGAGAATTGGTATTTTTGGGCCTTGCAGATGGATGGAAGGCAGAGGAGAAAGAGCGTGAAACCAAAAGGAGGCACCAACAACTTTGCTAAAGTACATGGTGGTTTTTCTACATTTACAGTGGTTATCGGGCATCCGCATTACCATAAATGGTTTTACAGAAATTCTTCTGATGCCACTAACCATTCTATACATGGCCCAAGGAGGAGAGAGAATACCACCTTCATCGGGCAAGTGTTCCTCACTCTTCTTTCCTGTCCGATATCCTTCACAGTCATTGGATCTAGTGGTTGTAGATCTACAGCTGAGGTTTGTTGTGCTTGTTGGTTGGTGGGACCGGGATATCTTCCTTGCACATTCCAGCATAGGAGCGGGTTAATGGATTTCGGGCGGAACAACTACTCAATGGTTATCCACCTTGCGGGTTCGAAATATTTTCACTGTGGTCTCTATTTCCGCATCGGGTCTGCTTATTGGTATTTTTGGGCCCCGCATATGGATGGAAGGCAGAAAAGAAGGAGCGTGAAACCAAAAGGAGGCACCAACAACTTTTCTAAAGTACATGGTGGTTTTACCACAGTTACAGTCGTTATTGGGTGTCTGCATTACCATAAATGGTTTTACATAAATGCTTCTGAAGCCACTAACCATTTTACACGTGGCCCAAGGAGGAGAAAGAATACCTCCTTCATCAGGCGGGTATTCCTCTCTCTTCTTTCCAACCCGATATCCTTCACAGCCATTGGATCTAGTGGTTGCGGATCTATGGCTGAGGTTTGTTGTGCTTGTTGGCTGGTGGGAACGGGACATCTTCCTTGCACGTTCCTGCTCAGGAGAAGGTTAAGGGATTTCAGGCGGAACAACTGCTCGATGGTTATCCACCTTGCGAAATCGAAATATTTTCAATGTGGTCCCTATTTCTGCAGTGGTTCCGCTTATTGACTTTTTGAAGGTTTGGTTTAGAAGGTTGCTCGGTTTTGTGGGCCCTTAGCCTGCTTCTCAAGCAGTTGGCTCAGATCCCTAAGCACAGGGCACTAGTTGTATTTTATGTAACCATTTTTCTTTTAGCTTCATATGAACAGAAGGTCCATTTCTTGCTTCAACAAAAAAAAAAAAAACTTTTCATTTTTTGCCTTTTTTTAGTTTTAAATTTTTTACATGTTTTAATCTTTGTTTTGTTTTGTATTTTTCATTTTTATTTATTTATACATTTATTTATTATTTTGCTTTATTTTATTTTTTTCTACACGGTCTATGTCGATCCCTGACTAGCAACTCGACCCCATTATGTGTCAATTTGATAGTTGATTTTAAAATTTTCATTATAATGGATCGTGTCTTGCCCTCATAGTGTGTCAATTTTATGGTTGATTTTTAAGTTTTCATTGTAATGGGTCAAGTTTGCCTACACTACGTGTCAATTTAATGGTTTATTTTTTATTTTTTGTTACAATGTGTCAAGTTGTCTTAGACTAAGATAAAACATCTATATTTTTAGCATTTAAAAAAGAAATTACTCTTTGTATAATGACTCTTTTATTCATGTGTTCATTTTTAGAGTTTTTGTCATATAATTTTTTCATAATGTCATGGTTGAAACTTGTTGAAACCTTAAGGTTTTTTGTAGTCACGATCTTCGATATTAATTCCATGGTTGAAAATTTGTCAAAATTTTAAGGTTTTTCTATGTCATGATATTTTATCTTTAATGTTATAGTTGGAAACAGTTATAAATATTTTATCTTTAACACCATCGCTAAAAATTGGTGGAATTTTAAGGCTTTCCAAAGACATGATACATTATCTTTTGTGTCATGTCAGAAAATCATTGGAATTTCAAGGTTTTTCGAAGTTATGATATTTTATCCTTGACACCATGGTTAAAAAATATTGAAAATTTACCCAAAAAAAATAATCTAGCATCAACAATTTTCGTTTTCAAAGTGTTTTTTGCAACAAAAATAAAATTTTAGACTTTAAGCTTCTGTGGTTGTTATTTGGTGTAGTATTTTATGGATTATCCACAGTATCATATTCATGTTGTCGATGTTTCGAACCCCAAAGGGGATCCATCATTAGGACCACAAAAAATGGTTTTGAGAGAAGAATCCTCCGACTAGTGTATATATAAACCTAATTAGTCCTAAATAGTGAAATTCAACTTTAGCCTACTTATATTAGTTTAAACTTTATTTTAATATCTTTATTAAATTATTTATAATTGTTTGTCAATTATTAATTAATTAATTGATATTGATTAATTAATTAATTTATTTAATTAATTAATTAATCAGTCTAATTAATTATTATTTATCACTTATAATTAATTTTATTTAATATCGAATTATTTATATTTAATTATTATAATGGTTTACATTTTTTATATTGATTGATTGATTAATTAATTAATTAAATTACTTAATTAATAATTTATATTTGTTATGATGAGTATATATCTCTTTTTCCCATTTAATGCTACTTTATTTTTTAATTAACTAGTCCTAAGTATCTATTTATAAACAAGAAACCTATATATAATATTTTAATTAATTAATTAATTTAATTAATTAATTAATTTAATTGATTTATGATTTTTAATCTAATGCTGAATCATACCATCATCCATCACAGAAATTTGGCGTCTTAACCACTCTGGCTGTTACAGCCCTCAGAATTTCTGACCTTGATCACCTAGATGAAGAAATTAAACACTTTAACCTCTGTTTTCAAAAACATAGGATACAAGAAATTTAGTATTAAGAAAGCTATAAGAAGAACTCAGGATAAGGTCCTCTCTAGGGATCCTCAGGGAAAAAAAAAAAAAAAAAAAAAAAAAAAAAAAAAAAAAAAAGGTTTACCTCCCATTCATTTAGGGGATTACAGATAAAATTGCAAAACTTTTAAAGAAGAAGGACATAAACAACCTCTATTTTGAAAAACATAGGATACAAGGAATTTAGTATTAAGAAAGTTATAAGAAGAGCTCAGGATAAGGTCCTCTCTAGGGATCATCAGGAGAAAAATAAATGTGGGAAGGTTTACCTCCCATTCATTTAGGGGATTACAAATAAAATTGCAAAACTTTTAAAAAAGAAGGACATAAACACTTAGTTTACAACATGTAGAACAATTAGGCAAATGATGAGATCAGTCAAGGATAACATAGATCATCAACAACTCAAGGGTGTGTACAAGATTGATTGCTCATGTGGCAAGAGTTATATCGAAGAAACAAGATGATCTCTGAAAACAAGACTTAAGGAGCATGGGGCTAATATTAAGAATGGGAGATCCCATACATCAACCCTTGTGGAACACTCATCCAAAACCAAACATCATGTATATTTAGAAGACGCCAAAATCATTGCAAGAGAGGATCATTATCAAAAGAGGAAAATTAGAGAGGCCATCGAAATCATGAAATTTCCTCAAAACCTCAACAGGGACAATGGGAGCGAAATTAGTGGAAATTGACTTCCCTTTATTAGACAAGTAAACCCGTCCAAATCCTTTGTAGCTTAGTATCACATGTCTCTCCCCAAATAAAATAAAAAAATAAAATAAAATTAATTAATAATAACCAAAAAAACAAAATAAATTTATATGACCATAAATTATAGTAACATTGGAAAAAAATTAAAATAAAATTAATTAATTAATTAAATAATAAATAATCAGATAGTTTCTTGTTTATAAATTAGATACTTAGGACCTAATTTATTAAAAAAATAAAATTAGCATTAAAAGGAAAAAGAAATAGAATCATATAACAAATTTAAATTAATTTAATTAAGTTAATCAAAATTAAATTAATCAATCAATCAATATAAAAAATAATAATATAATTTAAACAATTATAATTAATTAAAATAAAATTAATTATAAGTTGATTAATTAATGAATAAATTAATAGATATTAATTAATTAATTAATTATCAATCAAATTAATTATTAATTAACTAAACTAATTAATAAATAATTTAATTAAAATTAGTTATAATAATTAAAACAAATAAATTAAAATAAAGTTTAAACTAATATATGTAAGCTAAAGTCAACTTTCACTATTTAGGATTAATTAGGTTTATATATACACTAGTCGGAGGATTCTTCTCTCAAAACCATTTTTTGTGGTCTTGATGATGGATCCCCTTTGGGTTCAAAATGTCGACATGATGAATATAATATTGTGGATAATCTGAAAATACTACACCAAACAATAAAATTCCTTTTATTGGCTTTTATTGTAATTTTTTAAACATGTTGAAAATTTACCCCAAAAAATGGTATTCTAGCATCAACATTTTTCATTTTTAGGGTGTCTTTTGCACAAAACAAATTTAGTTTTATTGGCTTTTACTATCATTTTAAAAAAATGTTGAAAATTTACCCAGAAAAAATATTAAACATCAAAACTTTTCGTTTTTGGACTGTTTGTTCATGTTTTTTGTTGGGTATTTTGGCTAGAGTTCTTGTTTTGAGTTTACAATTCTCGTTTGATAGGTCACTTTGTTTCAAGCTCTTAAAATGTGTGCATATTTAAATTTGTATATATTTTATTTGAAAAATTGGTTTGAAGTGATTCAAAGGGGTTAATGAAGCCTAGATATCATTAATTGGTTCCAAAATTCTTCCCAAAGAGAAAAAAATTAAATCCATTAAGCCCTGAGAAAAATCTATTATAACACATGAAGAAGAGAAAGAAATGCAACATGATTATAAAAATTATAGGACCAAGCACAACAAATTTCACTCTCACAAAAAGAAACCAAAAATAAACTGGAAGTGATGATGAATGGTGTCAAATCAAACATAAAGTAGACTTAAAAGGGGCATGGAAGGTTTAAAAGGAAACAAAAAGGTAAACATGGAAGGCTGGAAGGAAGGTTTGACAATGTTGTTATAATAAAGGCTTCTTAGTGGTGACGAGGTATTCCATGAAACTCATGATGAGAATAAAAGAAATGTGAATCATGATTTTAGAGACCCTAACTTTGGTTTGAATACCAGCCATATTCCAAAAATCAATATCAGGAATTTTTATGGAAAGGATCTCGTAACATGGATACTACAGATGGAACAATTCTTTGATCAACACGATGTGCAACCATGGGAGCTTCACTCAATGAACCTCTGACATAGAACATGCGTTTGTGGCATATTAAACAATTCCCTTAATTTGACTACATATTATAAAATACCTCTAAAAATCATTTTATTTAACCCCCTCCCAATACGAATCCAATAACCTTCCCAATTTAAGAAAATCCTACTTTCACTAAATATTGTAGGTATCCATATTTTCATTAATATTTTTTATGCCCTTTTATATTCATAACCCTAGTATAGTGACATGTGAGTGACATGATGCCTCTATTGTGCCTCTGTTATGATCACACATGAATTCTACAATTATCTACAATACATCTTTTTTCTTTTGATATAGATTATAGATGCATATTAGTTTTCCCACAATGAAATTACTCAACCCACACTCAAGCACATCTCACAATGACTTGTGTCATTTAATGGTCTAAGGCACACAAAGATCAACCATGTTTTAGGAAGATTTATTATGTGCATGTATATTAAATGACATATAATTGATCTATATTGTTGTAGCTAGTTTTCATTCTCTTTCAAACATTAAAAATCGTATATGCCAAAAAAAAGGAAAAATGCAAAGAAATGCCAAAATGTCATTGGGAATGTTTTATGTAATTTTGTTTAAAAAAAGAGAAACTAATTTTGGTCTAAGGTTGCGCAGATCCACTATGTGAAGACATTTTTAAATATTTTATATGGTGGTGGGCCATTTTCCTGCTACAGATAAGTTAAAAAGAGAAAAATTCTCAAGATTGATGGCGCCAGTAGCATCAAGACCCATGCAGACAGGGAACCCAACACCAAACCATAATCGACCATTATGCTAGGGGGTGTCCCGTAAATGGTCTGGTAGGAAACCGTCGTCAGGAGATCGATGGTCGAGTTCATCCCTGACATCATTGCAAGGTGATACCACTTACCACCACAGGTGCCCCCATGAGCAGTAAGTGGTTTTCACTTTGGTCTCTAGCAAGTGAGTGTGACATCCAGCGAGTGTGGAAGTCAACATATCCATGTCATGTTTACATGACCCCTCCATCCTTCAAGATCATCCCTCCATGTCATCTTTCCACATCATTCACCACGTCGTGTGTCCATACTGTTTTATCCACATTCAATTAATTCCTTTTTCGCCAACATTTTTCCAATAAAACCCCATTTTCCCCCAATTTACGCATTTTCACTGCATTCACTTGGCAACAATAACCCCTTCTAGTAGCACAAATCTTCCAGCTCAACACTCCAAGTATACCAGGTATTTAAACACATTTTCCATTATGTCAATTTTCAAAGAGAGGTTTAAAATGTCAAAGAAAGTTACCCTTTCAGGCTCTTCCACTCATATTCCCCTCTTGGATACTGAACAATTTTTTTATTCAATTTTCCCTATCAACTTAATGGAATTTTGCCTAAATGTCCTATCTAACCAAAATAAGTCAAAATTTTATGATAGAATGGTCAAGTTTGGTCTGTTCTTTGCAATTGTCCCTCAAAACTATCAATTTCCAAAATTTATCACTTGGCTAACCCCCTCTCTGTACCCTCAGCGATGTTTTGTCATGAATTCCCTAGGGGAAAATGTTTTCCAAGTTTCTTCATTAGTAATCCATCAGGGCCTATCATTTCCACAGTCTGATCTATATCTTTCATTTTTCGATAAAACCCTTTTGTCAACTTTTCAGAACCTGTCAATCGAGGACTCTAGGAAATCGTATGCTTCCATTTTGCTTCCAAACACTGTTCTACCTTCATATTCTACCCAGTTCCGTGTTTCTTTCTTTTCTGAAGGTGTTGGACCCATTTTGCAAGTAATTATGAGAATCCTTGTAAGGGATGATGCATCAATGATACATGGTCATGCCATAGGATTATTTCATTTGATGATGTAATCAAATGTGGTGCTAGATATTCCTTCATTTTGGAAGAAAACCATCAATTCTTAGCTCCTTAACTTCAACATAACTAGATGTTTCATATTTCCCTCTCTCCTAGTATATCTTTTTCTATATGTACATGTTGAGCAATTTATGGACCTAGAATTAAATGTTTCAAATCCCAATAAGAATAAACAAAAAATTGTGAGTTGGATTGAATTCGTCAAAGATCAACCAAATAATCAAGGTTTCTCCTATTTCCTTTCTTCCTTCATGTCAATTATTTACAAAATCGTTAACAATATTGCCCCTCCTAGATTTTTCCAAAATCTCAGTATTTGTTGCAAATGAGTAGATATTTAAAGGTTGGAGATTGGTTTCCATTTTAGGATTACATAGAGATTAGGTTCTATGGTACATGTATTCCTCCATATAGATTGTCGGTGATGCCTATGAGAATATTTGCATTGGAATTCATTAGGCAGATCCCAAATGTTAATCAAGTGTATTTTGTCCTACCCAAGAAAGCATATTTGTTCAAATTACCCAAGACTATTGGGCCTTTCATTATCAATAACAGGCAGGCATCTAAGGAGGTAGAAAAATTGTTACAAAGTATGAATTTCTAGCTGGGAGAGAAGTGCTCGTATGATCCTCATCAGATCATTTGTAAGAGGAGAATAAAAAATTCTTATGTTCCTTATGTCCATGACCCAAAACATGAATGGGATAAATTGGAAAATGGAGGCACAGTTCAAATTTCTAGTATGGAAGTTGAAACTCCCCTTCCTTCTGAAAAGGGGTTAAAAGGAGGACTAGACATTGTGGACTTAGAAGGAGAAAGTTCTTAAGGCAACAAGAGAAAAAGGGTGCAGAAAGGAGGAATAGAAGCTGAAGATTTTAGGGAAAATCCTTCCACTAAAATTGGGTTTAAATCGCAAATAGGAGGAGCTAAATGTGCACCCTCATCCCCCATTCCTGAAGGAGAAGAATGTATCTTTAGAAGCTTTGAAAGATTCATATGAACAAATTGAGGAAAGGAACCAAAAAATTAAGACTAATGTTGCTACCCAGTTGGAGGTACAATATGTTCATGGTTATCAAACCAAACTACTTTCAGCTATGGATTTGGAGAGTTAGTTGAAACTCTAATTTACACATCCTATAACACATTCAATTATTTTTGGAGTTGATTTCATGATAGTTATTTTATTAGTGAATACAAAATATATACCTTTGACAAGATAAAGCTGCATAAGAAAACTAGATAGTTCATTTATAACAATCTCAGTAAAACTTCATTAGCAGCAAGTAATACAGAGGCCTTGTTGGAGAAAGTAATTGGTGAGTTGAAATTAGGAGATGATAACTCACGAGATCTACACACTCAAAATGAAGAATTTAAGTAGTTAAATATCAATATTGGGGTTAATGCAGAGGACAAAACAACTGTCAAATGTCTTTTACAAGGAGCAGAATCTAAGATCCAGTTGTTAAGAAAAAAGATGAAATTTTCTTCTATTGAGCATGTCTTGGCTCCATAAGTAGTTCAAATTGAAAAGGAAAAAGAACTTATAACTCATGAATTGCTATAAATAAATAAGGAGGTGTAAAATCTGAAGGAACTCAATTCACGACTACAACAAAAGATAGATACACAAGTTTGTAAAATTATAGTGCAACCAGACTTAGAGGACCATATTGATAAGCTCACTAGGGTGATGACTGAATTAAATATTTCGTAGGATCAGTTAAGGAAAATGCAGAAGAATTTGGATGATAATAAAGAGAAATTGAAGAATAAGTAGAGACAGTTGAATGTGGCTAAAGAAAATGCATCACAACACCACAAAAATTATCTAACAGTCTTTCATGAAATTAAGGAATTAAAAGAAAAACCAAAAGGTATCATGTCTCTTATTCAAGCAAGAGAAATTATTTTAAATGCTATCATCCAACAAATAAAGGTAATCTAGGATCATATGTTGGTCATGGAAGACGAGAAAACAATGGTAATGGATTTAGAAATGGTTATTTGTTCCATAAAAATAAGTCACAACAAAGAGCAGAATTGGAAAAAAGGATGATTGGTTTTTTGAATGTCAAGTCTTCTCTGGAGTTGATAGTAATGGATATTCAAGATAGAACATCCATTGTTTTAGAAATAAATAATATGGAGCAAAAGAATATCTACAGGAAAAATGCAGAAACGAGATTGGGAGAGATCAAGGAATCGGTGTTGGCCTTTAATTCAAACTTTGACAAGAGAGCACTATGAGCAAGAACTAATTATAGTGGACTTAACTCAATAAACTGAGTTAACTAATTACAAATCAAATATAACTCAATCTTATCTCCTTAATTTAAGGGATATCTCTTGCATGACTTCAGAAAGACTTCTAACTTGAATTTCTCCAACTAATTCATTTAAAATAAATTAATTAATTATCTCCAAGTAGCTTTTAAGACAAAATTTGATTTTAATTCACAATTTAATTCAAGGACAAATTAAATTGGAATATTATTGTTTCCATATTTCAACAGAATCTATATGTTTTACATTGTTAACTGTATGCAAGTAATAATATTTGTTTTACGAATGTAAGAGTAATTACAAAAGCATGTAGGTGGTTAATTCGCTTGGTTAGGGTCCGTGAACGATGGTCGTAGACCTTCACAGGGGTCTAGAGGCCGATTAAGAGAATTATATCGATAAGCCCTAAAAGGCTTATCAATCAGCGAGAAGGTAGAGTTAGGGTATAAAACGACATCACTACCATCTCTAGGTGTGGAAACTTGGTTCCAGCATCCCCCCATACTGCTTCAAGTGAGACTTCAGTCCACACTCCACGGATTGATGCCAAAAGGGCTTGTAGTGTAAGGATTTGTTTGGCTAAATTAACGCTGAACTTGGGTTAGGGCCCACTAAGCCAACACTAATGCAATTTGCTAAAGCAAGAGACAAGAATCTACTTATACTATTTACAACAAAAGCCCACAAACATCGAGCAAACAATAATCAATAGAGCAAGATAATCACAGGCACATAACACAATAAATATATGGGAAAAGCCATAGCTCAAAACCCCACTATCTGTTTTGTATTAATCCAAAAAATCAATAAGAAATCACATTGTTTGTTCTCTCTAGAACAATCCCAACACTCAGCAAATTCAATCTCCAACTCATAAGCAAGCTCAAGGCCAAAGCTTAGTCAATTCACAAGCTCTCCAAGTCTCTATTCCAATGTATAATTCCTATGAAGGATAACTTGTATTTAAAGGTCCCCGGATGCGAGTGACTAATGCGGCTATCAACTTGACAGGACTGGGGTGGGGCGAGGCGGCTCGACACCTGCCCATCCTGTACGAGGTGTTAAATGCGAACAAGGGGAAGAGAGCCTGGCATGCGAGCCATTACACTCCCCCATCAAGTGGTTCTGGCTCATTCTATGCGTCCTTTGTAATGGTTACACCCTCTGCACACTGCTACCCG
>APFE030576831.1:220360-282860 GCA_000404065.3 Pinus taeda | reverse complement strand
ATCATAGCCTCTATCCTCAAGCATGGAAATAGATAGCAAGTTCTTCGTCAATCTGGGTACATGCATAACATTCTTCAAGGTGAGTGGATCCACATGCTCCCTATGAAAAGTAATAGTGCATACACCAGTAACACTATACTTACCATCATCATCCATTTCCATATGCATCTTGAGATCTTTCTCCTCTAGTTCACTGAATAAATCTTTGTCGCCATTCATGTGGAAATAAGCTCCACTGTCTAAGTACCAGACACTTCCCATCATTGAAGACACCATGCATGCAATGAGGGAAAATTCCAATTCTAATTGGGAGGCCAAATACTCACCCGCCGCTCCTCCTGAGGACTTCTCCTTGGACTTCTTCAATGGACAATTTGTAGCAAAGTGACCCATCTTATGACAATGAAAACATTTAACTTTCGTCATGTCCTTCTCCTTACCTCCGTGATAAGAATATGATTTGGAATGAGAAATTTTACCTTTCCCCTTCCTTTCCTTAATTGTTAAGGCACAATTCTCTTCATCATCAGTCTTTGAAAAAAGAGCCATCCTTGGTGTTCTTCCTGACCTCATCCTGCAGCAAATTTGACCATAGTTGTTCCCAATCTGGTAGCTTCTCCCAACCATTGACAGAGTCTCGATAACTATGTCAACTTTGGGATTCCAAGAAGAGTAAGGCTCACCATATCCTCCTCGGCAACTATGATTCCAAAACTTCCAAGTTCATCTTGACATTGAGTGAACTTGGTCAAGTACTTTGGAATCGTCTCTCGTTTCTCCATTTTGATTTTACGAATTTTATCCTTCAGTTCCAACTTCCTTTGATCATTGCTATTTTGATACAAATTCGTAAATGTTTTCCACTTAGCATGCGGAGTTTCCTTACCATGGAGACTCAAGACAATGTGGTCTCGAACTCCCTCAAGGATTATCCACCTTGCCTTCTCTGTGCATCCGTAGTTGCTGTCTTGGGGACTTCTTAATCAATGAATTCCTTCAAGCCATTATCTTCTAGCACAACCTCCATCCTTTCCCTCCAAGATATGAAATCTGAGATGCCTCCCAAGGCATACTCAAGCCTCAACCCATGGAATGCCATCTTTCAGCCCTGAAGTATGTATGAAAATTTGACTTTCACCTGTAACCCAAAACTCAAAACTACGAAATCTCCTCTAGAGAGATGATTTTAAATCAGCGATGTCTCCCTCATCCGAACTCCGATTTGGCTGAATTCGTTTTTGATTTTGGGTATCTTTTCCCAAGGAATCAAATTTTGCAATTTGTTTCTGAAAAAGTTTCACATAGATTCTCATAACTTCTTTGCAAATTCTCGGCCAAAAAACAATCTTGCTCTGATACCATGTAGAAAAACCAGTAGATTCACCAGCTAATACAATTTGCTAAAGCAAGAGACAAGAATATACTTATACTCTTTATAGAAAAAGCCCATAAGTATAAATAAAATAATAATCAATAGAGGAAGAGAATCAAAGGCACATAACACAATAAATATTCGAGGAAATCCACAGCTCAAAACCCCACTATCTCTTTTGTATTAA
Organism: Pinus taeda; assembly: GCA_000404065.3. Taxonomy (NCBI): domain Eukaryota; kingdom Viridiplantae; phylum Streptophyta; class Pinopsida; order Pinales; family Pinaceae; genus Pinus; species Pinus taeda. Next base: position 281,301 of record APFE030576831.1, on the reverse strand, counting down.
TCCAGAAAATCAAGACGAAATTACAATGCTTGTTCTCTCTAAAACAATCCAAGCACTCAGCAAATTCAATCTCCAACTCATAAGAAATCTCAAGGAAAAATCTTATCCAATTCACAAGTTCTCTAAGTCTCTATTCCAATGTATAATTCCTATAAAGGATAGCTTGTGTTTAAAGGGAAATAAAGCCTCTAAAATAGTGCAATCCCTCAAGGATCAGTTCTAGAATGCATGCATCATCAGTGCACCTCAGAAAAATCTAAAACAAATATTACGTTGTCCCTGCACTCTATTCTCAACTAGGTCTTTCTCGGAATCAACATTCATAAGTTTCTGATGGTGGAATATTCAGTTAACTAGAGTAGCACTAATTAGGTCACTAGTGTCCCAACTGACTGTTTACTCACTATTAGTTCCTGAAACTGATTGGAACTAATTTAACTAGAATTAACTCAATATACTAAGTTAATTAATTACAACTCATTCATAACTCATCCTTAACTCCTATAAGTTAGGGAGAACATATACATGTCTTCTAAAAGGCTTCCAATTTGAATTTCCTAAATTAATTAAGTTAATTAAACTTAATTAATTATTTTCAAATTTCTATGAGAAAAAAATTCTATTTTAATTCACAGTTTAATTCAAGGACAAATTAAACTAGAATTTATTATTGCCATTTCTCAACACCATATGGCCTTGAGTTTGGCCCCCTCTCCATTGTTGTGTGCCTCGTGCTATGAGGATCCATGTGAACCCAGGGTTGGCCCCTTTCCGCTATTCCGCCCGCAGTCTTCGATTGGCTCCATCGATGTTATGGATTAGGTGTGGTCATCATGGGTTAGGCTAAGGCCTAGCTCCTTGGCCCCTCTTCCTACAGTCCCATGGGCACTAGGGTGGCCAGGGCTAGGGCTTAGCCTGACTCCCTCCCCCAATGGCACTTCGTATAAACTTTAAGTAATGATTCAGCACTATGGTTTACAAGAACCACCAGTGGCACAGTGGTGAACCACTATGATGCCACCACATAGGTCTCAACTTTTAACCTTGTAGAGGCCTGCTCTAGCCATATGCAAAAAATTTCCAAGTAAGAGGAGGCCACATGGTTCCCACTGATTAGACCACATGGCTCTCCCTCATTGGTCAACCATTCAACCAATGAAATCACACCATACATGAACCAATCACAATGAGACAAGTGTTAATACATCATTGGCCCATAAAAACATAGTCAAATGTCCAGTTAGATGCCCAATCAACATATGGACTACTGACTGGGTGTACCTGCAACCCAAATTCCAAAAAATTTAGTTGTTTTCCAATTCGATCAAAATGCGATATCGGGAGCATATGATATTATTTTTGATTGAAACAAATAGAGTTGGATTAATATCATCGAGATATATACATTCATTTAGGTTTCGAGATTTGTTGCACACTTTGAATTTTGATCACTACTTTGATCCCCTGGATCACTCCTCCCCATTGGAAGCTTTTGGACCTCCAAAATCTCATTTTCAGTCAAAAATTAGATGAGGTTCCAGTTCCCTCACCCTTCCAATCTCAATCCACTAAACTTTTCTTGAATTTTTCGCTTTGAGATTTTCATGAAAGTACATCACTTTCCCTAATTTTGGAGTCCTAGACTTTCTGTCAATGATGACATCTTTCTGCAATTGTTTAAGATATGAAAAATAGAAAATTTCCTTTTAAGGAATATGCACATTACCTCCACAGTCCTCAATAAATGGAAACTTAAACAATTTTAAGTTCCTTTAACCTTGAACATTGTCTTCATGATTATGCTTCGCGTGTCTAGCCTTGCACTTGGCTCAAATCTTCACCAAATGTGATCACCATCACCATGCACCATTATTCCTCAAAGCCAAAACATTATGAAACCCACAAGAAGATGTTTTGGGACCAATGTACTTTTTTTCAAATTTCCTTTGCATTTTCTTTTTGACCTCTACATACTAACACTGGCATCTTGTTCACACCAATGTTCAACAATGAATAATCTTGCTACAGTTGCATTTCACTTCGTTTACCTCTTTTGGGAAGCAACTTGTTAGACTCCTAAAACATCTTATCACATGAATTAGAAACCTCAATGAAATCAGATTTAAAACTTTATTTGTATCCTTGAAAGGCTTTGGGTTCCTCAACATCTTTGTGCTTGAACATTAACAATGCAAAATTCTGACTAGCATTAGCAATTCTCTTCATTTGTCCAGCATTCATAACTTATAAGAGATGATATCAATTTCTTGTTATATGCTCTAAAAATTTACTCAATCCCATTCTTGAACAAATGATATTTTTTCTCATGGAAATGAAAAATATCTCTCCTATCATAAAGATATGGACTTCCCAAAACAATACCACATATATCAAGCGAAACTACATCAAGTTCAACGTCATCAAGAAAGTTTGTAGTGATTGCAAATCTAAGTATGCATTTCTTTGTCACCTGCAATTTTTCATTCTCACAGACCCAACTTAAATGATAAGTTTTAGGATGTGAATGGTTTCTAAATTCAACTTCTTGACAATATATTCTAAGATAAGATTTTCTTGTGAACCACTATCAACCAGTGTATCTATCTTGGTATGTTTTGAAACGACTCTAATGTGGAAAAGCTCTATTCTTGTTTTTGCATATTGAGTATCATTGGGACAATTTGAGGAACTAGTTCTTTCAATGTCCTTACCTTTCAAATCCATGGTTGTGATCTTTGTTTCACCCCCGGAATCAAAACCTAAATCATGTTGTGTAGTTGCAATTGTCTTTTCTTTCTCCTTTCTTTTAAACATTTTGGGTCTCATCTCTAGATGAAGTTTCCAGAAATGATCTTCATCATGGCCCTCTTTGGAACAATGTTTACATGTTATCATTTCTCCTTCTTTCTTATCTGCAGAATTATTTTTTCCTTTTCCTTTGAACTTACCCTTTCTTTTTTCTCCAGACTCAAAGGCTCTCACTAGTTTCTTTAGAAACATTTTTTCCTCTTGCCTCTAAATGAGTTGCCTGTACACAAACTTCATCTATTTTTATAGGGCTAAACATGATAATGGTATGTCTCAAGTAATTATGAAATCCTCCAATATATTTGAGCAAATTATCTTGATAATACAAATCTATGCCCAAAATCAAACCCCTTTTTCTAAATTCTTGATTATAGATTTGAATATTTTTCCCTTTACCTTGTCTAAGTTTTGTTAATCCATAATAGTTTTTTGCATGTAACCTAATGGATAAAATTTCCTTCTCATTGAAACAACAAAATAATTCCAAGAGGATAAAACCTTACCATGTTTCTTCATGTCCTCTTGAGTTTTGGCTTCCCACCAAATACGTGTTGCCCCTTCCAATCTAAGAGAAGCAATTTGAATCTTGGTTTCATCATCTTTGATTCTTTATATCCTGCAATACACTTCAACCTGATGAATCCAATTATCTAATTTCTCGGGATCTACCTCTCCATTGTACATAGGAAATTCAAACTTAATATCAAGCTTTAGAAAAGGAGTTTTACCATGTCCTTTTAGAGAATTTGGAGGTGTTTGTTTTTGTGAAAAGGTAGAAGTAGAAGATGATGATTAAGATGACGATGAGGATGATGGAGATGAATGTGATGGATTGTAACCATTCCCTTCATTCCCTTTTGGAGGTTTTGAGCTCTCTCCATAAAACCTTGCATTTCTCTCTTCATAAAGAACCTTTAATATTTCATACATCGCAAAGAATGATTTTTTGAAAGTTCTTTCATCTTCAAACATCCCTTCAGGACCTTCTTCATGTGCCATGACTATTGAAGCTTGAGGTGTGTTTGTTCTCCTTGAAAAAATTTAAGATCTTGGCTCCACAAGTTCTCCTTCTCCTCTTTTGAGCTTTAACCTTGTAAGCATCAGAAAAAACACTTGCAAACAAATCAATCCTTCATAATAACTTGTTTCTCTCATACAAAAATGATTTGACTGTGTAAACCTGAAGATTTTTAACAATTTGCAAGTGAAAATTATATGTATTTTGGGTAGAGGATAAATTTACTAAACACATAAAACAAGAGAATTTAACCTCAATTTACATCCAAATAGAGACAAAATAATAATATCTAAAACACATAACACAAAACATGATAAAGGATTTCACCCCTCCTCCGAGCTACATCTTTTGGTCCAGCGTCTAATGTAGGGCCTTTTTTATTAATTACTTAAAAGTGCATTTATGTGCTTTTACATAGCTCAAATAGAAAAAATGATGTCTCAAATGGATCCAGCACTGTCAAAAACCCCCATTTTGGTTTTTTTTGCACCTCATTTGGAAAAATATTGAGTAATTTATGCCTATTACAAGTATTTTCCAAATTTTATAGCTAATCATCCTCCAATTCGACCTAAACTTGGCTTGAGCACCTGAAACCCGAAACCAGCATGCAATTTTGGCCTACAATACTTCTTGATGGGTGAAATTGTAGGACGGTTAATTTTCCGATTAAGACCCTAGCTCCAAAAATCTTAGTTACATGGCGCTCATACCGCATTGGGGGCCGAGATTCGAGGGCCTAACTTCAAGCCCCTTTTCTGTTGTGGTATGGTCACACAAGCACATATGTGTCCGAAGTTGGTCCCCTAGGGGTTGCCCCCTCCATGCTCGAGCTCCTGGTTTATGGCTGCCATATGGCCTTGGGGCTAGCACCCTCTCCGTTATCATGCGCCTGGTGTTATGGGGGTCCATGTGACCCTGGGATGGCCCATTTCTGCTATTCCACTTGTGGTCTTGGATTGACTCCATCAGTGTTATGACTTGGGTGTGGTGTCCATAGGTTGGGCTAAGGCCTAGCCCCTTGGCCCCTCCTCCTGTGGTCCTGTGGGCACTGGAGTGGCCAGGGGCTAGGCCTTAGCCCGACCCCCTCCCCCAATGGTGCTTTGTATAAACTTTAAATAATGATTCAACTCTATGGTTTACAAGAACCACCCGTGGTGTAGTGGTGGAGTACTACGCTACCATCACAGAGGTCTCAAGTTTGAACCATGTAGAGGCCCACTCTGTCCATATGCAAAACTTTTCCAAGTAAGAGGAGGTCACGTGGCTACCATTGTTTGGCCCACATAGCTCTCCCTCATTGGTAAACAATTCAACCAATGAAATCACACCATACATGAGCTAATCACAACGAGACAAGTGTCAATCCACCATTGACCCATAAAAACACAGTCAAATTCCCAGTCAGTGTACGGATTACTAACTGGGTGTACCTACAATCCAAATTCCAAAAAATTTAGTTTTTGTTTCCATTTTGATTAGAACGTGATAGCGAGAGCATATGATATTGGTTTTGATTTAAACGAATTACGTTGGATGTAGATTGTCGAGATCTATCCAATCATTCAAGTTTTTATCTCTATCACACACTTTTAATTTTGAGCATTAATTTGATCCGTTGGATCATGCTCAAAGACATAGTGCATCATACTTCCTTTTGCAGTCCATCAAGGACATGATTCAAAAAGTGAGAGAGGGAAAACACCAACACCTAGGCCACCATGGCCTCATTAAATTGATAGTGGTGGATGCCTTGAGTAATTTTAGAATCCCTATCCTTTGATCCAAATTCATAGACATGGATAGAGTAACCTTCATTGAGACACATACCCTCACACCAGGTGAGACCCCAACCTCTATTTTTGGGGGAAGAGAGAAAAATAGAGGAAGAAGAAGAAGGAGCAAGGACAGAAGAGGAAGAAGCAGTAGGGCCATAAGAAAAGGAAAGAGAAACAGAAGCAGAAGGGGCAATAGAAGAAATAGAGATGAAAATAGAGGAGGAAGAAGAACCAGAGGTAGGGGTAGGAGGAGAACAAGATGAAAAAGAAGAGGGGGAGAAATAGGAAAAATAAATTCATGAGAAGACTATTGAGCCCAAAGAAACATAGATACCCCCAAAAGAAACGTTTGTCTCCAGGATTCGCTAAACAAGAGGTAGTTGCAACTTAAGCTACCTTAAGCACCCTATTGAAACCTAAAAAGAAGAGACAAAGGAAATCCCCCTATATTTTAAGACTAGGAAAAGCACCAGGATCAAGCAAGGGAGACCACAAACTCCCACAAAGGTCCCCATCACAATTGAGGAGTCCCCAAGCAAGAAAGAGGAGGTAGGGCCAACTAAAGGAAAAATTGAAGATGTCACCTCTCTAAAACCGATAATAAATACTCCTATAGCATATGTAAAGAGGCCCACCACTAGATCAACCTCATTAAAATAACCTAAAACACCAACAACCCTCCAAGAAGAAGAAAAATTTAAGCTACAGGAGGGGCGAAGCATGCTACAGGAAGAAAAGAGTATGCTACAAGAGGGTAGAGGATGATACAGGAGGGGTAGAATGTGACACAACAACTACAGGAGGTAGTAGCCTCCCCAAAAATATTTGAGAAGGAATTGTTAGAGCTCTAGGAGCCTAGTCCCCAACCTAACCCAAGCTCCTACTAGAAATACATTGGAGGGAGGATTATTCCCCAAAAATTTGCAGTCCCACTTTCCTATGAGATAGAAGCAGAAAGAGGAAGAACCCAAAGATGAATGCAAATTCTTAATTCTAAGAAGGTAGATGATGTGGGCCAAAGAATTAATTGAGCTAAGAATGAGGGAGTCCATGATAAAGGAGTAGCTACAGGCAAAAAATATGTGGTTGAGAGAGAAGTTGCAGGAGAAAGAAACCCAACTTGCTACCATGGGAACAATCTCCATGGAGGTATTACAGTGTAGACAACCATCCAAGTCTTATGCATGCTTTACCAAATAACAGTGGTAGCAATTCGAAATCAAAACCTTAGCACAACATGGATCTATGCCCTTTCAGGGTTACAAACAGTTCATTGAATTTTAAAACCAAGCTAGCATGGAGGACAAAGAAAAATTGGTTGATTTTTACATACATAACCTCACTCTAAATGATATGAATTTTTGGGATCCCAATGCAAGATTGGGGGATACATAGTTGATGTCCTTAGCATCTTGGAAACTAATGAGGAGGAAAGAGTTTAGGAGTGAAGGGATTCATGGAAAAGAAGGAAAAGGAACCATTATATATCAGGAAAAAGCTAGTGGGCCCAATGGATGTCATTGGTAATCATAGCATCATCTCCAATGATGTTGACTTAGCACCTAAATACCTTTCCAAATAGGAGCAAGCCATATTACACTTTCAAGACACATTCAGGTTGTTGGGAACAGAAATCCTGCAAGCTTGCTAGAGGAGGTTGAATGCCTTACCCCACAGCCTCCAGATCAGAGAATATCACTCGCCTAGAAGGCTAAGGAATGCCTTGGAGAGGACACCCCTGTACAAGAGGATCATGCAAAGGTTAAAAGTTAATTGGATAGGAATCAATCTCATTCAACCCATGTTGTTAGGCCTATAGGAAGGAATATATGAAGCAGAAGAGAAGAAGAAGTGGGTAGAAATATAAAAGAATGAAGTTTTCTATCCACAAGAAGGCAAACCATCTGAGGAACATTGGGATGTTAGGGAGGCCACAACAACCATGAAAGAGATGCACATAGATGATTGAGTTTCTTAGAGGATGAGCAACAATTTTAGTAGGGGAGTGATGATGAGGCTCACAAATAAGTACATTATAAGGGTCATGCTTCCATCCTCCATCTTTAGAACTATCTCTTTCTCACATTTATTTACAGTTTTTGTTATATTATGCTTAGTGAGAAGGGTAAAATATGTTTTCTATGTCATGTGGCCTAGTATGGTTTAATTATAGGAAATGGAGCATTTTTTAGATGATTTATATGAGGGGCTCGGAGTAGACATCCGGGAGAGATTCTTGGGGGATGTCCACCTCTTTAACTCTTTAAACTAGCCCAAGATCACAATGCTCTCTCATCAACTCGAGATAATTGGCAGTCAAGCAAAACGAGGTCATTGGCAACCAAGCAAGTGTAGTTAATGAGGAACAAGATCCACCATTCACGAATTCTGGGATATAAATATTCATATTTCCTAGGGAGATACTAATAGCTACCCTCTTGTATAAATAAACATGTAAAATATCTCATTAGGATTCAACTTTTGTTTTCATCTAGGTAGTTATTGAGCTCAAGTACTTGGCATTGTTAATTTTGATTGTTATGTGATGTATTAGACATTTATGCAATGATAATGAGAATTTGCTTATTGGTTCATCACTGAGTTAGTTCTAGAGGGTTGAGGTTCTTGGGTTTGGGCCCAATCCTATTGTCTTAGGTCCCTCTTGTGTGTTTGTATCTCCATTAGATAATAATCCATCAAAAATCTGTGATTGAAACCTCTACCTCATCTCTCTCATGGGAGCATGAATAGAAGATTTACAACCATAGTCCAAAAATATTATGTCTATGATTTCTTGGAAGAATATTGATGTTGATTGCCTTGTTTTCATGTGCTTTTTGTAGCTTAGGATTTGATTTATTGATTAGATCATAGTTTTGGCATAGATTAGATAACATTTAAATTCAACTCATCTTTTCCACTATTAGTTGTTTCATTTTGTCATTAATACATGGGTATATGCATGTGATAATTGTAGGGTTGTTTGTATATGCAGGAAAGGGTAACTTCACCACCTCCATCTTGGACTTCCTCACCTTCTCTTATGAATCCCAAATTCTGTCCTAAAAGTTATGTTCATGAGATCATTTTCCTAGACCATTGTGAGCATCTCTCCCAACAACCCTTCAAAAGTCTCTGAACTTGGCTAGGGGCTTTGGCCACACTGCATTCATTTACCTCAACCTCCATCCACCTTTCCATACCATGAGCCCATCATTTCCACCTCCTAAATTTTCTCGGCAGCCTTCCTGTAGCATTATAGGCTTTCCTGAAGCAATATAGGGCACCTGTAATAGCCTCATGTTCTACACCTGTAGCAGCCTATTTCTTCACTAGTTTTGACCTTTGCTACAATTTAGACTTATGTTAGAAGGATGTTGAACCCGTTATATGACTCCATGATCAAGGGCAGCTCCTAGGCCACTCCAAACCCTTATTTTCCTTCATTGTAAAATAGAATAGTGTTAGTTCCCTTATCACAGATTTGGCACAAATAGAACATTGATTGATATGAAAGTGTGAGCTAGATATATGATACATATAATATTGAGTTATGAGTTGGTAAGTTAGCTTCGTGTATGCAAGTAGATTTGATACCTAGGTGGTCGATTTCAAGATAATGTAGTTTCCCTTCTTCAAGTAGTGTAGCTCTTGTCTTCTCATGAATTGATTCAATAGCATTTGCAAGTTGAAGTCAATAGAATTTCCATTTTCATAGTTAGAGGTAGCTTCTAAATTTCACCTTACTTAGCTAGTTTTCATTCTAATTCAGTAGGAGGAATGGTCTTGGAGCACTATTGATAAAATGTCCTAGTTGAGGGTGGCATGAGTGGAATCCCATCTACTATGCATATAGCACTACCACCTCAAATTTTGTATGATCCTCTGGTCAATAAATAGATTTGAGGATCCCTTGGGAGTTGCATAACTCTTGGTGCAATACTAGGGCTCACCATGCAGGAAATATTGCAGCCTAAATTCATCTAGACCATTGAGCTGTAGCACCCTCTCTTGTTGTGCTATAGTGAGATCCAATTCTAACTAAGTTGCCATCCTTGAGGTTTTATATTCAAATTCAATATATAGCAGGGCCTTTTTCCCATAGATTAGTTCGAATGGGGTAAATTTAGTGGTGTTGTAGGCCCAAGTGGCTTCCACAAGTCCTTATGCCCAATACTTTATGTTGTTGTTAACAACCTTGGTAAGAATGTTCTCCAGTGATGTATTCATGACTTCCACCTGCTCACTTGATTGAGGGTGATAGACATTGGATGTTGTTGGCTTGATGGGGCCTGACCTAGTTTCAGTATTATCTGCACCAAGCAACAAAACCCTAACTATTGGCCCTTTCGGAAACAACCCACATAGCGCAAACTACAGTCTCACCTGAAGCAGTATTGGTGGATACTAGAACCATGTTTCTGCATCCAAAGGCCTATGTGATGTGTTCTTCCAGTCCTTATGGCATAGTTCTACCTTCGTGCACCTTTAACCCTTCCGAATAGACAACTACTAAAAAACTATCTAAATAGCTTCAATATCTTCGCAAAAGTTCCTAATTATACTTAGCATGCATAAAGATTATAGATCTACTACTTTCGCGTAGTAAACAAACATTAATTGATGTAAATAATAACATAGAATGAAGATACATAAAATTTGCAGAAGTAAATAATAAGACACAGATGCACCAGATTTAGCTCAAAACATTCCTTATTAAGTATAATCGTTCAATTATAGACTTATTTTCCCTGCACACTCAGTTGCGAGGGTCCACGCACTTAGCCTGAAAACTTACCAAGGTCTCTGTGCACTCATCTGTAAGAGCCTTCCCCTATCACCTAAGTACAGGAAATAGACCTTTCCTAACTTAGCACCTTCCCCTTATAATGATTGTTCACTATTAGATACTTTTTAAATCTGCTATGACTTATCTATATATAGCATTTTTTGTCACCTACCCACCCAAGGGACTAAAGCCCTTTTGACTTCTACTAGATTCACACTCTACTTCCACATTTTGTGAAGACTTTACTTTCGCTACAAAAATATATTACAAAATTTACCAAAACTTTGACCAAAAAATGACCCTAGGGACCCATTCCCAACAAGGCCCCAACACAAATTGGGTGACTCGTCCTCGAGTCACTCAGGTGGCGCAGTAATCTTACGTTTGAGTTCATTGAACTCCATATTCAACACTTGCAAGTCAACAGTACCCTACACCGTGGCCTGTTGCACTTCCTCGACCAACTTCTCTATTGTAGGGCCTTCCACTGCGAGGCCCATTGTCCATTGTGTTTGTTGGATTATATTCAACTTCTCTTGTACTGATAGAGTAAACTAGCTTACTTCCTCTATCCATGGATGTGTCATGGCCTTCAAGATGGCCTCTTTTCTTTACAGCTCCTCAATCTATGTTTGCATTTGTTTCCCTTCTGTCAAGCAAGCAAAGTGCTAGACTAGCGCCAAAGTGCACATATTCGCCATGAGTTCATCAAATTGTTGTTGCTTCTCCTGGATATCTGTTCCAATTTTCTTCAGAGTGGGGTCCTCCTATAGAGTTGTCCTTAATTCCATTGCTTGCTTGAAGAGCTTTGTGTATCCCTTGACCATTGCATCTAACGTGGTCATTCCCTCTTTCATGGTTGCTCTACACTGCTCCCGAACTTTTGGCAAAGTGGTTGGCTATAACTTCAATTGTATTTTAGAGATCTACATTTGTAACTCAAATCAAACTCACCTGAGCTCCTCTTTTGATTCTCTAACTATGACAGCCAACTTTTGAATCTTCACTGTTAATGATGCATCTTCGAGAATGTTGAGTTTCAGCAAACCATTACATGCTTGTGTAATGGTTGCCTCCAAGGTTTGGTTGCGCATGGCCAAATCTTCCTTTTCTTTCAATGCTTGTGCCTTTTCTATGAATATTTTCTCATTGTTCATCTTTACTTCGTTGATGACTAACAGTGCCTGCTGCTCCCAGACCCTCAACTCATCTGATTCCCCCTGATGTAGTTCATGGAGGGTCTGAATAGGTACCAAGGCTATGTTGACACCCACATCCTTGACTTGGGCAAGTTGTGTGTTCGCCTCTTCTAACTGTGTGACCCCTCTGGTAATGGTATAACTCTAAGATCTATATTCCTATATGTTTCTAGCACAGTTGCGCTCGCTTGTTGTAGGCTCGCTTGAATCATTATCACCTGCCCCATGATCACTTGTAATCGTCCTGTTTGAATCTACAACTCCCATGGATCCTTCTAAACTTTCCCAGTGTCTACAAGTACTGGTGTTCAACCTGTTGCCACAATTTATTCATGGTGTCACGGACCTTATCTCCGATTTCATCCAAGTCCCCCTCTGTGAGAACCATTGGATCAATGTGTGAGTGCTTATTGGTTGTCTACTTCTTTCGAGGCCTGAAAGTCATCTCCTTGGTCTGCTTCTACTATTTGAAGAGAGTGCTCTACTACTTGCCACCGCCTCCTTCAACGTCGAAACACTCCTTGTCCATAGTATGCTCAGAAGCTAAATCCTCAACCTCTACTGTGGTCTCCTTCATGGTGTGCTCCTTTTTAGAAGCTACCTCCTTCTTTTCCTGTGTTGCTTTCTATTGGGCTACAGCCTTCTCAACTTCCTTCTATTTTTGCATTGTTCTTGGTTGCGCAGAGGAACTTTCCCTGGCCTTGTTTGTACCTATGCATCTGATGGCTACAACCACTCTCCTATCCATTTCCCTATAATCTCCTATTCATCTGCCTCATTCACCAGGTACGACAACTAGTAGCATGTTTTCCTCAGATCCTTCCTTGCACAGATAAACACATTGTGAAAATTTGCCTTGAACTCCGCTTAGGCCTCTAGCTGCTCAAATAGGGTCGATGACAATTGCGGCCTCTGGTTGATCATGGTGTAGAGCTCCATCTCTACCAGCACCGAGAACATCTTCGTCTCCATGACCCCCTCAGGGTATTTTGTCACCCATAGCAAAGTGAAATTCACAGCCTCTTGTATGTCGTCACCCTGTGGAGGGAACTGATTGTCTTCTCGTAGTCTCCAACTGATTGTCTTCTCATAGTATCCATGCCACTAGGGAAATTAACAATAGAAATGAAGCATAATGGAATGCCTTGTCATCGTCTTGTGATTCCCGATAATTCAACAAAATCTCCTTGCATAGCTATTGTGCTCAATTATATTGTACCCCCTTGGCACATTGGGCAGCACGCAAAATAAATGGCATCAAAACCTCATCCGCATGGCACTTTCTCATGATCTTGCAGCCCAAAATATGAACGGAAAACTATACCGCCTTATCTGTGATTGAGTTAATGGATCATCCACACAAATTATTTACCAAGCCAAACTCACTCTTCATTTTGTCTGCGAGTTTCTTTTCCTTGGTCTTACCTCCAAAATCCTCAGTTGAATCCACCCCTTGTTACGGAAACCTTGTGATGTAGTGGATTAGCATATCTATAAAGGGGATGGGTTCTCCCAACCAGAGACACCCATCATGTACGAAGGTAAGAAATTTTTGAATTCATACGGTATTGATATTTGTCCTACTAAAATTCGACGCCCACAGCATGTTCAGCAACCCAGCCTTCTCAACCCCCGCGACCCACTTCATAAGCTCTAGTCGCGTGACTCTAGTCTCCTCATAGTATATCTTGTAAAAATACTTATTAGCCACCAACTGCAGGAATTTTTCATGGTCATCCAAATCCAAGTCTTCCATTTTGAGTGCAGGAATGTGCCCTAAGAGTGCACCTTCAAATACCACCTTCTCCGACAACAGCGTTGTAGAGACCATGAACTTAGGGGAATATGGGTCTTTTGATATCTTCACTTTGCCTTTCCATGGAGGGATATACTTCAGGATCCTAGTGATAAGCTCCCCCTCCTCAGATTCCAACTCTTCAACACCTTCGCTAACCTCTTCTTCATCAAGATCCAGTGGCTCATGTGGTTGTTTTGACTTGTCCATCTTCCCTTTCTGCCGAATCTCAGTAGGGTTATTCCTTGGTGACTAAATCACCGGAACATATTGTGGTTTCTTCTATTTCTCCTTAGTGATAGATATTTTAGGCCTAGGCGACCTTGGCGTCATAGGTATAGATGGTGTAACTTTTGTCGCCAACGCAACTTCAAGGGCTGTAACTTCAGGGGCAGCGACTTCAGAACTTGAGGCTTCTGCGAGGTTAGTGGCCATCATTCTCTCCAAGAAAGCCTCAATGAATGCTTCGGGAACATTAGCTAACCCTGAATGTAATAAAATATCCTCCTAATCCTCTCGGTTCATAAACTTAAGGCAAGAGTGCTCATAAGCAATGTTTAGAAGGAAAAGTGTTATACTGCAAGCCAACATACCAGATTTATCAGCAATTTCAAATTCAAATCTAACTGTTCTCTCTAAAATTCTATCACAAATGCATCTTTGGTAGCAAATTTCCAAATATTTTCACCATAAATGCAGTCTACTTGCTCCTCCTAACAGGATTTTCGCCATCCACCCAGCTACAATACACCCAACAGCTATTTTTTGAGCCTGTTGCGTGGCACCATCCTCCATGGTGCAGCCCTTCTTGCTTCCATCACGCATCCCCCTCACTTTGATTTTCCACTTTTTGGGAAGCGTAGTTCATAGTCCTGCACTTCCTTGCATCTCCTTGGAGTACTAAGACTATCCTGCCATCATATAGTCCTTACGTAGGGGCAGGATCCCCTTTGTATGACTTCAATCTTCCCTTTCTGCCAAATCTCAGTAGGCTTATTCCTTGGTGACTGAATCACCAGAACATGTTGTGGTTTCTTCTATTTCTCCTTAGTGATAGATATTTTAGGCCTAGGCGACCTTGGCGTCATAGGTATAGATGGTGTAACTTTTGTCGCCAACGTGATTTCAAGGGCTGTAACTTCAGGGACAACGGCTTCAGAACTTGAGGCTTCTGCAGGGTTAGTGGCCATCATTCTCTCCAAGAAAGCCTCATTGAATGCTTCGGGAACACTAGCTAGCCCTGAATGTAAGAAAATATCCTCCTAATCCTCTCGGTTCATAAACTTAAGACAAGAGTGCTCATAAGCAATGTTTAGAAGGAAAAGTGTTATACTGCAAGCCAACATACCAGATTTATCAGCAATTTCAAATTCAAATCTAACTGTTCTCTCTAAAATTCTATCATAAATGCATCTTTGGCAGCAAATTTCCAAATATTTGCACCATAAATGTAGTGTACCTGCTCCTCCTAACAGGATTTTCGCAATCCACTCAGCTACAATGCACCCAACAGCTATTTTTTGAGCCTGCTACGTGGCACCATCCTCCATGGTGCAGCCCTTCTTGCTTCCATCACGCAGCCCCCTCACTTTGATTTTCCACTTTTTGGGAAGCATAGTTTATAGTCTTGCACTTCCTTGCATCTCCCTAGAGTACTAAGACTATCTTGCCATCATATAGTCCTTACACAGGGGTAGGATCCCCTTTGTATGACTTCAATCGACTTCCATTGACTTTACCTAAAAATATTTGCCCATTCAGCTTTGAAGGCTAAACTGCGCCACCATCTATAATTCCTTTGACAACATAGGGACCTAGCCAATGAAAATGGAACTTTCCAGGAAACTTCGTGAATTTTTTATCATAAAGTAGGACTAAATCATTTACCTTGAATGTGCATAACTTAATATGTCGATTGTGCCAAGCCTTCTCGTGCTCCTTTTGCACTTATTGGTGAAATCCCACTAAAAATCGTTCTTCTTCTAATTCTAACAACTACACAAAGAATTCCTCCATAGTCTCACGATCTGCCATATTAGTCAATGTTGCAATCCATAGACCACTCTGAATAGAGTTTGGTCTGTCAACTTTTTACACGTCACCCTATATGCCCATAGGACCATGGGTATGCATACATCCTAATCGTTCCTCTATGCATTGCATACCTTGGTCAATGCATTCTCCAGGATTTTATTGAATGCTTCAACCACACCATTTTCCTGAGGATGATAGGGCATACTCTTTTGATGATAGACCTTAAATTCTTCAAGCATCGCGACAATAGTTTCATTTAGAAAATGTGTACCCCTATCACTCATCATATCTTAGGACACCCAAACCTTGTTAAGACATATTCAAACAAGAACTTCACAGTTGTAGTAGCGCTATAGTCTTTCACCAGTTGTTCTTCTGCCCATCTTGTAAATTATTCAGTCGTCGTTATAATATATTGCGAGCATGTCTTTTTCCCAGGTGGTTGTATCGGGCCCACAAAGTTGATCGCCCATTTATCAAAGACTTGTAATTAAATCTAAGGATTTAAGGGCAGTGCCTCCCTCCGTGGTGGCTTTTCCATCTGTTGACATGCATCACATGCCCTACAAAACGCCTTAGACTCCTTGTGCGTTGTTGGCCACCATAACAATGCACGTAGAATATTCTATGTGGTTGCTCTGCCATCATAGTGTCCTCCTGCTATTCCTCCCTGTGCTTCGGCAAGGATGCTAGCTCGTTCAAACTCCAGAACATATCAGCGTAGTATTTCATCAATGCCCATCTTATACAAGTGTCCTATGATCACCGAAAAATCAGTAGCCGAACCACCAATTCGTTTTTCTTGATGAGCAGAATATCCCTCTAGGGCCATGTCAGTAGTCAAAAACCAGATTATATCAGCGAAATGATCATCTGTGACACACACAGGAAAGAGTTGCGCATTCAGCAACCCTTCTTCTAGACTAGTAGGTTCTTCATCTATCTTGATCCTAGATAGATGATCTGGTCTTGTGTTTAATCATCCAGGCTTCATAATTACCTCAAAATCATATCCTTGAAAAATCAATAACCACCTACAAATCTTCCCCCCTAACACAAGCTTGTTGACCAGGTACTTGAGAGCGGAGTGATATGTATACATCTTAATGTGTCCACCTAATGGGTAATGTTAGAATTTCTGCAACGCATAGACCATTGCCAGTCCTTCGTGCTTTGTATTTGAATAGTTCTTCTCGACCTTTGACAATTTCCTTCTTGTGAAGGCTATAGGATTATTAATTTTTCCTTCTCCTGGTTGGGTCATTACAGCACTGAACGCAATACATGAAACTCTTTTTTCCTATCTGGAAACACCAACACGGGCATAGTTATCATCTTTTCTTTTAACACATCTAGACTGCACTGACACTCCTCATCCTAGTAGAAAGTCGCATATTTCTTTAGTAATTTCTCCATTGGTGTAGTTATCTATGCATAAGCTTTGATAAACTTTCTATAGTAGCCAGTGTGGCCCAGCATTGCACACAGCTACTTTACATTCTTTAGAGCTTCTAAATTGAAAATCATAGCTATCTTCACAGGGTCTACCATTAATCCCTTCTTACAGACTACATGGCCTAGCAATATCCCATAGGGCACACAAAAGATACATTTCTTCAGATCCAGGGCAATATGGTATCTGCGAAAAGTATCCAACATAAGCCATAGACTTGAAACGTGTTGCTTGACCAATCCAAACACATTCCATTCATCAAAATACACTTCTAAGAACTTATGGATGAACTCTTTAAACGTTGCAATTACAACCCTTGAGAAGATCGTGAGCACATTCTTTAGCCCGAATGGCATCATTATGTACTGAAAGCAACGCCACTCCATCGCGAAGGTCATCTTACAGAAATAATTTGATGCAATCTTAATCTGATGGTACCCTGAGAACCCGTCAATGAGTGAATAAGCTTCTTACCCTCCAACATTCTCCAAAAATTCATCTGTAAACGGGGTTGTAAATGGGTCGTAAAAACACGCATCATTAAGATTTCTCATATCTATGTTGTTGGGTTGTGATATTCTTTCCACAACTAGCCTTCGTAGTGAACCAGGGGTTAGAGGGGGGTGGGTATCCCCCCTCTACGGGGTCCAAGGCAGCACCCTGGGAAAAACAAATTGGACCCTATATTAGGTTGGGCGGACCTACCTATGGTTTTGTGCATGATTTTCGCACATGGTTTTGGACGTAATGGTTTTCAGTCCATGGTCTTGGACGTGATGGTTTTCAGTCCATATTATTGGACGCTTCGACATGTATAAATATGTATTGTAACATTGAAAGGAATATAATGAAAAATCAAGTTGGTAGTCCCGGTTTTGAAATCCAGGGGAAAATCTCTGTGTATATGTGTTTTATGTGTTATGCTCTTGCATTGTTTAGTTTATGTGTTTTATAATTTGTATGCAAGTAATTTCTATATGGGATTAAAACCTACATATGCATATCCTGATTTCACCTTGTTGCTTCTTTTCTTGGACAACCATAGATCTTACCCAATAAGACTCCTCTATTGGCTCAATTATTCAAGCTTCTGGCATTTTGTCCAGCTCTTTGAGCACCTTCTCCTTATACTTAGGATTTAGACGGTAAGGTCTGTGTTTCACAAGCTTTGCATTGAGATTTAAGGTGATATTCATCACTCCCAGATCCCCCACTATTCCTTTCAGGTTCGAGAACATGGTAGGAAACAAATCCTTATATTTGCACAGTAGTTCCACCACGTTATCAACTCTATCTCCATCCCAGTAATCACCTATCTTTGTAAACTTAGGCTGTGTGTCAGACCCAATGTTTACTTGCCTAGTCTTTAGGGGTTCTATTATATCAAGGTTCGCTGCTTTGGGTCCTTCAGCCTCGCGCTTCCCCTCAGTCTTTCATGGATTTCTTCTTCTTCTACAACCACATTGTAGCATTCCAGTGCATGGCACAGCTATGTGTTCCAGTCCGATTGAACCCATTCTAATGGCTCCTTAGGCGTCTTGAAGATTGCGGTCTCAATTTCCTAGAGCACTTCATCAATACATGCAAACCTATCCTCAAAGTGAAAGTTAACAAGAAACTTTCCCTTAGGATATCCCAGTCGATCGTCCCATGGTGTAGCTCCATTTCAAAGTACCAACTCAACAAAATAGTATCTAGGTGTGACAAAAGCTATGTACCCATTCCAGTTGAGGTTCCTCCCCCCAAGCTTTAGTCCATCACGCCAAATTCTCGTGTGGATAATCCTTTCCTGAATATTTCTCTATCAAGCGGCTATTCACGTACCCTAACCTTAGCTTCATCATTCATTTGTACACTTTCCAGTCAGCGATGCTATCTTTGTGCGTACCCCACTAACCGACAAGCGTAGCGCATAGTGCCAGATCAAGTGCTTGGAATCGATGTTCTTTGGGCACCTCCCTTTCAAACTCATCCAAGAATAAATTAACATCATTTAAACCATCATAATTCGGGAGATTTATGACCTTCGTGGATATGCACCGTAATGATTTTGTCATCATATCGCAACGTAGCGTAGAAACTTCATGCAACCTATTCTCTCAGTGCTCAAGTTATTCATCTAAATCTGAGGTATAGGAACTATCTCTATCCCACATGATTCACCCATCTGTAGTGGGATTGATCCAATCTTCATTGCACGTGGTTATCTTGTATATCTGATCTAGATCATCATCCTCCACACAGTCGCGGACCAATTCAGTGTAGCGTGCTCCTTCAGTAGGGTCCAATGGCATGATAAACCTAAGTGCCTTCTTCTCAAATGTCATCCTGCACTTCTTTACATTAATGATGGCATCAATGTCAAAGGCCCAATCAATTCCTAATAGTGCAGGGTAAGGATTGTTGCCATCCACTATTTCAATTACTTCAAAATTGACCAGAGTGTTTTCTCCCTCCATATCAACTGTTACCCCATACAGGAATCCCATTGGAATGATTTTCTACTAGTTAGTCATGTGCATCTATATAGGATACCATTGTATCGTAGGTCTCCCCATTATCTCCCATGTCTTCTTAGGTAGTACATTTGCATCAGACCCGAGATCTAAGATTACTTTATCCATTTCATATTCTCTAATCTGCGTAGTCAGCCTCATTTGTGCCTTGTCCGCTTCTTATGTTTACCCAGTTTCCTTATAGCGCGTATTTCTGAAGGAGTCTTACTTTTTCCCTTACAATTATCAATTAGCCCTTGGAGCCCTTCTACTACCTTCTTGTCCTACAACAGCTTCATACAAGTTTTCAAAAAAGTAGCCAATAGTGAGGATCCAATTCCTGTACTTCACTATTTTCAATCGATTTCTCTTCACTCCCTGATGTAGAAGCTTTAGCAAATATATACTTGGCCTCCATAAAATTGTCTCTAGCCTGTTGAGTTCAAAGTCGACCTCCTTCTCAGTAGCCTTGTGCACCCATGCTTCGGTTTCTGGCTGCTTTCCTTTATCTTCTCCTATGGCCATACCACTTCGTGTTACGATATTGATGCTATGGTCCTCTTCGAGAGGCTCTGCCCTCATCATCTGTATGTTTTACGTAGGTTTTTGTGTATTTTTCTCCTGCAATTTGGCTATTAGCACCGGGCAATCTTCTATCACATGATCAAATTGTCTGCAATACTGAAAGGATGCATGTGTTGGGTTTTGATAGTCGAGTGCAAAATGTCCTGCTTCACCACAATTATAACAAATCATTTATCCACAACCAGCCCCTCTTCTTCTTCCTCTTCCACAGCCATGGAATCCTCCACGCACTACACCTACGCCATGATCCTGAGGCTGATTTTTTCCTTGCATTCGATATGTAGGGGTCCACTCCATCATTAATTCATAGCTTCAGCAGTTTCACTCATCATGCCCAACCGATTTAGAAAAAGTACAAAATAATTGTTGTAGAGTCTATACAAACTTTTGTAAGAGGTGAAAATTTTCAGTTGTGTGCTTCTTGGCTATTTGGCAGATAGTGCACCATACTGGTACTTTTGTGCTTGGTCCCACAATGTTTTTAAGATTCAAAGGCACAATACCTCCTCCAATCAAATAATTCTGATAAACAGGGAAATGATCCTTATCGTGTCCCTTATCCTTACATTTTATGCACCACACTTCAGCGTGCACCTCGATCTAAGCATCTCTAAGCATCCTTTCTTGTCTTCAAACTCTACAACTCCATGTGCAAACTTGCCAATTGTGACTGAATCTGTTGTACTCCAACATTCGTATCGTGTACTCGTGAATCTTCCAACCTCATCGCGACCTCCATAGCTTCTTTTTGTGTTCTTATCTTCTTCTTTGATAATGGTAATCTCAAATGAGGCAACAGCAAAGCAATGTACTAGTCTTTGTGTTGATCAACCGTGATCTTCATACTAGCCTACCATATTAGGAATTTTATCCTTTGATCAAAATCCCATGAAGAATCATTTACCCTCTATTGTGTTTCCTTAAACTCGGTTACAGACTCTGCCTGAGACATAGGCTTCTTAAACTCACTGCTAAACACCTGTTGAGTCAATGCCATCGTCATGTCAGGTCTATCTTAACAGAACTTGATATACCAAGTCAGCGTCCTATCCTGCAATGTCGTGATCATCTACACTTTCTTTATATTATCATCATTAATCTATTGCGTTGTCCACACATCATCTGCAACGAACTAGAATTGTTCAAGGTCTTTGCTCCCTACCCCTTTGAATATCAACATCTTCACTATGCTCGCCATGTTGAATGGTTGATGTGGAGGTGGAGGTGGAGGTGAGGGTGTAGATGTATGCAGCGGAGTTGGAGGTGGAGATGGAGTAGATGCGTGATGTATCCTCAGGATACCCTAACTTACTATCTGTAATGCACTTTGCAGTGTACTCAGAATAGTTCCTTCGTCATCAGTAGAAGAGGATCCTAACATCAGCCTATATTCAGAGCCTGATTCTCCATTCCTTCTGAATTTTTTTCCGCTTCGCGTAGTCCTGAACATCAAGGTAATTTCATAACCCTTTTTCACACAACAACATCTTAATTCAAGTTTTTAATGATTTTAAATACTTACCTCACGGTCCCTTGAAGAACCTATGCTCTGCTTCGCTATAGTTGATGGTCGTGTCAATCACAAGCTCAGTGATGAATCCTCCTAAGATACGACCAATACAGTGATCAAAAGCCCGCACGATGTTATTTTATGAAGCTTCCAGGTGCTTCACTAGCTCTGGAGTCCACACAATAGGGATGTCAAGCCTCCACCTACCCTGACTATCTGCTAATCTAGATAGCCACTCATGCAATTCACAAGGAAAGAAATAGAAAAAGGCTTTTGTCTCATCTGTGTACAGGTATCTATTCAACCAATTTTCCTTGGATAATTGTGGGTTTCTATTCTCCTGATCTGCAAACACGTGAAACTTTTTATCGAACCACTTATCGATTTCCTTCTTAGTAGGAAACCACTTATTTGACATCACACATTCCTCATATAGATCTCGGTCCTGGAAACGAAACCATTTGCTAGCTTGATGGGGCCTGACCCAAGTTCAGTGTTATCTGCGCCAACCAATAAAACCCTAACAATTGGCCCTTTCGGAAACGACCCGCGTAGCACAAGCTACAGTCTCACCCGAAGTAGTATTTTAGGATGCTAGGACTAGGTTTCTACATCCAGAGACCTGTGTGATGTGTTCTTCCAGTCCTTATGGCTTAGATCTACCTTTGCGCACCTTTAACCCTTCCGAACAGATAACTACTGAAAATCTATCTAAACAGCTTCCAGATCTTTGTGAAGGTTCCTAATTAAACCTATCATGCATAAAGATTACAAATCTACTACTTTCGCGCAGTAAACAAGCATTAATTCATGTAAATCATAACACCGAGCAAAGATACATAAACTTTGTAGAAGTAAATAATAAGACACAGATGCACTAGATTCAGCTCAAAACAATCTTTATTAAGTATATTCGTTCAATTATAGACTTCTTTTCCTTGTGCACTCAGCTGCAGGGGCCCATGCACTCAGCTTGTGGACTTACCAAGGTCTCTGTGCACTTAGCTGCAAGAGCCTTCTCCTTTCACCTAAGTATAGGAAATAGAACTTTATTGAATTAGCACCTTACCCTTACAATGATTCTTCACTATTAAATACTTTTTAAGACTCGCTATGACTCATCTATATATAACATTTTCTTTACAATACCATGGTCCGCGGACCATGGACTGGTCTCAAAACCACTCTATCACCTACCCACCCAAGGGACTAAATCCCCTTTGACTTCTACTAGGTTCACGCTCTGCTTCCACATCTCGTGGAGAGTTTACATTCGCTACAAAAATATATTACAAAATTTACCAAAACTTTGACACCAAAATGACCCTAAGGACCCCTTCCTAACACATGTTTGGTGCTTTGGTGTGGTGTTTCTTCATGAGATATTCAAACATATTTGATGTGAATTGTTCCCCTTGATTAGTGACTAACTCCCTTGGAAAACTAAACTTGTAGAAGATGTTCTCCCTCGGAAATTTCGCCACCTTTTTCTCATTTGTTGACTTTACTACCTTTTGTTTCAGCACATTTAGTCAAGTAATTAGTGCACACAATGATATATCTATTTTGTCATGGTGGGGGATCAATAGGTCCAATAAAATCCATGCCCCACTTCTTAAATGGCTCTAAAGTCACTTGAAGTTGTAAGGCCATTTCATCCTTGGGTGTGGGTTTACCCATCCTTTGGCACTGATCATGCCTGGTGGTGTACCCTTTTCCATATTGACGTAAAGTGGGCCAATAATAACCTGATTGTAGAAATTTGAAGGTTTTCCTCTTAGCAGAAAAGTGGCCCCCATAAGTTCCATCATGGCATGCTAAGAGGATTTAAAAGACCTCCTCTTCCCTCACACATCTCCCTAGGATCTGATCTGGTCCCAATCTGAAAATATTACCCCCAGTCCAAGTGAATGGGGCACTTTCCATGACAATGTTTCTCTTCTCCTTGAGGGATAGATTAGGATGGAACCTCCAGCAACCAAGTATTTGGATATATTAGAAAACCAAGGATAAATGACTGAGATGGAAAAGATATGTGCATCTAGATGTTGATTATCCACCATTTCTTCCTTTCCTATAAGCAGGATTAGTCTTGACAAGAAATATGCAACCATATTCTCTTTCCCTGGTTTATCATTAATAGTCAAATCAAATTGTTGTAATAATAAAAACCATATAATTATCCTAGCATTGAGATCAGTTGTATTCCTTAAGAATTTAATGGTTGCATGATCAGTGTGAACAAAATTCAAATAACCACTGATATAATGCCTAAAAATTTTCAAAGATTGTACCATTGTCAATAGTTCCTTTTGAGTGATAGGATAATTTAACTCATTTTTGGAAAGGTTTTTACTGATGAAATAGATATCATAAGGAAATTATTTTTCCATGTCTTAAGGCTTCCCCTACATCTTTGTCTAAGGCATCTATTTGTATATGGAAAGGTAATGCACAGTTGGGCCCCCTAAGGATGGGTGCAGTGGTTAGATTTTCTTTCAAAAGTTGGGAGGCTTTTTGATATTTGTTTTTCCAAAAAAAAAAAAATGAATCTTTATCCAACAATCCAAACAAGGGGGAAGACAGTTTACTAAATTCTTTGATAAACCTTCTATAATACCTAGCTAATCCAAGGAAACTCCTGACATCTCTTCGTTTTCTAGGCATAGGGACCTTTATAATGATGGAAATTTTGTTTGGGTCAACTCATGTCCCTTCCCTGGATATAGAATGGCCAAGGATAGTCCATGCATTCATCAAGAATTCACATTTCTCGAGACTCAATGAAAGATTCATTTCAATGCATTTCTTTACGACTTTTCACAGATTAGAAAGAGATTCCTAGAAGTCACATCCATAAGGAGTGAAATCATCCATGTGTATCTCAATATATTCATGAAAAAGTTCAACAAATATACTTAGAACTATCCTCTAAAAAGTAGCAGGGGCATTGCACAAATTGAATGGAAGACTCTATAGGCAAAAGTACCCTAAGGACATGTAAATGTGGTCTTATCTTGGCCTTCAGGGCTGATCTGGATTTGGATGTATCCACTAAATCCATCCAAGAAGGAGAAGAATCTGTTTCTTGCAAGGCCATCTAGGACTTGGTCAATGAAGTGAAAAGGACAATGGTCCTTCTTTGTAGTCTTTTTAAGTTCTCGGTAATCAACACAAATACTCAAGTTCCCATTTTTCTTGGGGACTAAACCAAGAGGTGACACCCACTCACTATCTAAAATGAGATATATGAACCCTGCATCTAGTAACTTCTGCAACTATTCTTTTACAATGTCCTTAAGATTTGGTTTCTTCCTTCTCTGGGGATTCTGCATACGCTTGCATCCCTCTTTGATGTAAATATCATGAGTACGAATTGAGGGATGCACACCTTTCATTTCCTTATAATCCTAAGCAAAATCATTCAGGTGTTGCCTCAACACACTATATAACTATTCTTCCTGCTTAGCAAGAAGAGAGGGGTTTATCTTTAGAGTTCTGGATGGGCCAATGTCCATAATCTTGGTAGATTCCAGGTTAGAGTCAACATAGCAAAATTTAGTCCAAGGACTACTCTCGAACTCTTTTATTAGTTCCTCAACTAGTATGGCAGTGGGAGGATGATTATGTAATAGGTGGTCAATAAGGTCATCTTCGTCAAGCTTCCTCCCACCTATAATAGTGTCTAGAGTGTAGACTGGGTAGAGGGATGTCTATTGAAATTATTCCTCTTCCTCCTCCTCTAACCATAAGGGTAAATCATTCTCAACAGAAGGCTAAGTAGGAGGATACAATGCAAGTTTTTTTTGATAAATTTCCATTTTTAATAGTCATGTTTCCAACCCTACAACTAATGCAAGCATCAGCAGTAGCCAACCAAGGTCTTCCTATAATGAGAGGATAGCCATTAAACTTGGTTTTGGGCTGGAGGACCAGGAAATTAGCGGGATACTCCCAGGAGTCAATGGAGACCATGAAATCCTCAATAACTCCTTCAAGAGCTACTATGGATATGTCTACAAGTTGCAACATTGTAGTGATCTTTCTCAAAGCCCCTTGGAGGTTGAGTTTCAGGATGGTTTCCCTGGTCATTACATTGATTGCAACCCCAATATAAATCAAATTATTAGGGACCATAATGCCATCAATGTGCAAATTCACTACTCGGCTACCAGGATCCAAGTATTTTTGAGAGATCACCCTCCCAAGCATCAGATCTGATAGTTATCCAAAAACATTGATTATGGGAGTATCTCTTATTCTTCTCCCAAGCCTTTTGAAAATTTCCTCCTTGATAATCTTGTTGTAAATAGGAACATCTTTGATGGCCTTGAGAAGAGGTATCTTGACACATAAGTTTTTCAATTCTCCTATAATTTCAACCTCTTCTAGGGTGTGTTGTTTAGGGTGGACCAACATTTTAGGATAAGGAGGTGTGTTGACTTGAGGGACACTCTCCTCCTTCTTTTCCTCAATCTCTTCAGGTGGCGAAGGTGGGTGATTGTCTGGGAGCACCTTCCCATACCTAAGGTTGATCTCTTATATTTCCACAACATCAGCACGTTAGGATATCTCCCCACTATAAACCTATTGTGCATGCTTGTTGTTCAAGTTTGAATTGGCTTGATTAGGAATTTGGGGTTTCCTAGGTGGATTTTGGTGAGGGTATTGTGGTTGAGGTTGAGATTGAGGAATTAAAGTAGGAGGATGGGTGGTTTGAGGCTTCCACCCTAGTGAGGGATTGCCTCTTTGGGAAGTTTGGGGTGGATATGGTTGAAAAGGAGGGTTGATAGGCTCAGGAGGATATTGGGAAGCATAAGACCAAGGAGGAGGTGTGGACCATGATGGATGAGTGGAAGGGTACCAAGGCTGGTAAGGTGCATTTTTTATATGGATTGCAGTGAGGGTAATGTGCACCTTTCATGCATTTTTGATATGGTCGAGGACCTAGGGGTATCCTATGTTTAATGAAGCACAACTACTCGAACCCACTTCTACCCCTCCTTAGTATACAGCCTTAAGACTTAGCAGAGAGGGACATTTATCTATCACATGATTCTCTTCACAAAATAAGCATACTTCTATGACATTTAGTGGACATTCATTCTTATGTTGTACTTTAGTACACCTGGGGAAAAATATAGTTAGTGCCCTCTCTGCATCCTCTTGCTTTCTTTTGATTTCCATAGTATGCATCTGGAAGGAAAAGGTATGCAGCATTTCGCTCTTAAAATATTCCAACATACTTCTTATCTCACGCTTGATGGTTGTTGTGGAGGGAGAGGAATTGACCAAGCTTTGGCTAGACCTACCCTTCTTCCTAACAACCCTAGAGTGATTCTTGAATGCAATTTTGATGTCATCATAAGAAAATTGGTAGATATCTCCTCCAGAAAGCATGTTTAGGGTTTCCATTACCTCCTCGCTAATCCCTCGGAGAAGAAATAGCTTGAGTGACTCAGCAACAAGGGTACAATTGGCCCTCTTATAATTGATTTGAAACCTTTCCTCATACTCCTCCAAATATTCATCAGTTCCAAGGGTCATCCTAAAGATTTCCTCCTTTTTTTCTTTGGACCTATAGTAATCTTGGTATGTGTCTTTGAAGGCTTGTTGTGTTTGGGCCCAGGTAGTGATGTTGCCTCCAAGTCACATTCATAAACCAACACAAGGCTACAGCTTTGAGGGTAGAAGGAAACAACTTCATCTTCTTCTGATTAGAGGCATAGTCATAGGTCCTACAGACTACAGAAAACTAAAACATAAAGGTGTCAAGATCCTCAGAGGTTAGGCCGTGGAAATGTGGAAGGGAATAAGGGCTTACATTTTTCACTCTAGCCTCTCCATTGGTTTCTTTGATAGGGAAAATCTCATTATTTTGGTTTTCAGCCATAGTTTGGGTAGGTGAGATAGGTTCTTCTTCTTCCGTAGGTTCTTAAAAAATTTCAAGTGCCTCTCCTAAATGGTTTTCCAACTTCCCTGTAGTCAAAGAGGGAATTTCATAGTCACTAAAAAAGAATGAAGGTTAACTATCTAAGGAGGTGGGGGTTTTTGGCAAGAATTTCCCTTGTTTATCCCTACTCCTACGAGGCATGAAAGAAAAAAGTATTTTTTTTAATTTTTCACTTTTTTTCAAATCAATTACACTGATGCAAAAAAAAAACACAATTATTAAGTAGAAAAAACACCTTCTTAGACACCTCCCCGATAACAATGCCAAAAAGTGATGAGCCCTGGTATTGCATTAGGTATGTTGCAACTCTCAAGGGCTTCTCAACTTTAATTATTAACCTGGGGTTCGTACAAACTTAGAGGTGATAGCGTTATATGCAAAGTAGGTTAGGTTCTACTCATGTCACTCCTATTAATGAAATTAGATCAGGGTATTCAAAGACAATTCCTCCAACTAACTACAGTGAAAACTTCTCATGAAGGTATAAATGAACATGATTCTAACTACAAAAATGAAAATTCCATTCATTTAAATGTAAACACTAATTGACATCACATGAAAGGGAAAGGGTAGTCTACTTTGTGAAAGTAGATCATGCTACTCTACTAGCACATTTAATTAGATCAATAACTTATTTTTATGCATCATTTATCACAATTGCTTGAAAACAAGGAATCCAAATTTTAACATTCCTATGAATAAAAAATACTAATTCTAACTTTGTTTTTTTATCTGGTGTTTGCAGTGAGGAAAGGAGGAGTTTGAGGTGGTCCTAAAGTCTTCCCTAATAATCAAATCATAGTGTGGGGGCTACTTTTAAACTTAACCATGCCAGATTCCATCTTTGGATCAAAAATGGTTGAAGAAATCAAAGTTTTAGGGTTGCTACAGGAGGGCACGTATTGCTACAAGAGGCCTTGTTTTGCTACATGAGCGGGTATGGGAGTGTTTTAAGGATGGAAGTGGTGTATTAGAGGTGGAGAAAGGTGCATGAAGGTATAAAGTGATGAATGAAGGGTGTGGAATCCCCTTAGCTAACCCTAATACCCCTCAGAGGTCTATCTTGCACCAAAGTTGATGCCCACGGTGTCCTTCATTTGCCTTAATAGAGTGAATTCAAAGAAAGTATTTGGAAGCAAGGTGAGGTACATGAGAGGAAGATGGAAAGGTCCAGATGGATGTGGAAAAGTGTTCCCACCCCTACATATCAGCACAATCACTGTAGCTAGCCAGATACATGCATAAACTTACCAATAATGCAATGAGACAAATTATCATGGAAAAGATTATTTGAATTTGATTAAGATATATTATAACCCACAACACTACTCTAATCACTCAAGCTAATGATGCTAACTCCTAATTGCATAGAATAAGCAAGAAAACTAACATCTATCCATTGCCAATAAATCATAAACAAATATTTTTAAGGTGTTATTATAGATCTTTCCAATCATTCTTCCCACAAGAGAGGTGATAGGCAAGCCTGCAATTACAATTTTTTATGATATAATATATATTGAAATAAGATAAGGATTGCAATGATTTGAAACAAGAAAAATAAGTAAAGACAAGGGAGGGACTAAAGCCTCTGGGTTGGGCCCAAACCCAAGGGTTTCATCCCTCTAAAACTAACTCAGATGCAGATCAATGGTTAACTTCTCATTAACAGAAAGTAATAGTCTCATACATCATATGAAAGATAAGAATAAAATTTCAATCACTAGGATCTAAATAGCAACTCCTGGCTGCAACAAAAATTTGAATCCTAATTAGCCTTTCAGCAAGTTTACTTATACAAAAATTATTGAGGGGCAGCTTCCTTGAAAGGAGGAATGCCCCCCTCCAAAATCTCGATATTTGTGGATTTGGTTCCCTTTGTCCTTGTCATTCACTTGGAGTTCCCTGAATGCCATTGAATTCGAGTTTTGGAGAGGATTATGTGATATCAAGTCAAGTTAGGGAGTTAATGAGGTGGACAAGCTCCCTATATTCTCTCTAGGTGTCTCCATCAAGCCCCATGCATGGTAAATATCTCCAAAACTACTTCTTTGACTTGCATATTAATCACATTAGGCCATACAATATGAAAAACACCTTTTAGTCTTCCTACTAAGCATATTATGGCAAAAAAAGGTTAATTAATGTGATAAGAGGAGAGTTTTAAGGGTTGTAGGATAGCACAATGAACTCAAAAATATACCTAATGATGGGACCCATCACCAGGTTCAGAGAATAAGGTTGAGACCTGAATGAGGATATAATACTTCTAGGGTTAAGAAAAAACCATAAAACTTTATAAATTTAAAATATAATAACAAAACAAATAGGAAAGTTGTGATATCACTATGAACAATAATTTCTAGCCCCAAAATTAGAAAGGAATGTATAAATGAAATGGGTGCAAACCCTAAAATAAAATATTGTGAAAACAACTAGTTAGTAGAGAAAATATGTGACATAGGACTAGAGGACTCAATATAAATGTGTGGGTGAGATAATTATACATGTTTCACCTGTAATTTGAAGAAGTAGGTGAGTTGAGGAGTAAAGGTAATAAAACCTAGAACCTCAACAATTGCTCTAATGAGAAGCACCTCTGAGAGAAATACTACAATTGAAATCAAGCCATAAATATTAAAACCAATTTATATTATTGAAGAATGCAACAAGAAACCATAATTAATTTAAATCCTATCACAAGAAGATTACTTGAAAGGATTTTTTTGTTAGAAGGCAAAAATAAAGAGCTTATTATTCCAAAAATAAGATTTGTAACACTTTTAAGTCATTGACCAATTTTTTGTAGCAACCCCTTGACCAACAAACATTGTAAATGTAATAGGAGGACCTAATAAAAACAACAATGAAAGGATTAGTCTACGAAAATTTAAAACCCTAACAATTTTAGTTATAGAACAAATCGAATGTAATAGAAATGGTGTCACAGTATAAAATCTTGGCTCTGAATTTAATCCCTTGAGTGAGTCAATGTACAATTTCATGTTCAATGGAATTAGCAATACAACGAATGACAAAGATGAAATGGAATTTAATCTCTTCGTTTTCGTTTTTAAATGAGAAACTTAGTTGCAGAGAAGTAAGCAACAAATGAAATGAGGGAATGAACAAATTGATGAGAGTAGGGGTAGTGATTACACACAAGCAAAACCCTAAAACTCTCATCACCATTGACCCTACAAATAAAATCGCTACTGTTGGTTTGGTAGGTCAAAAGGATCATGTGTGAAAGCACAAAAAAATGACATGTATGCATGTTAAAGGGACTCATAGAGATTTTATAAACTATATCGAAATTGTTGTGTAAACCCTGAAATAAATACCACATGGAAACTGTGATTGAGAAATTAGGGTATTAATATAAGTGGATGCAATGCATTCTAAAAAAAACCAGCATATATATACCATATTCAATGCAATCGATATATGACATACATTTATGAGATTAAAATATAAAGGACCTTACTAAGGTTAAAACGATGTCGATGATGGTGTTAATATAAATTTAGTCTATGTATAGGAAGCTAGCAATGTATATAATTCAAATGTGTCAAGAATTAAGAGACATATTTTTATTGGATAGATCCCATGGATTATAAATACATTGGGAAAAGGAAAATTTTGATAAGCGAAAAATGTGCTTAGTGTCGATAGACTAAAATAATTACATTGATATTATAGGAACTTAATATATGAATCCATGAATTGTTAGGATCTCATATGAATTCTTGTGAAGAAGGAAATGGTTTGGTATAACTTAAATGAGTATATTAATTAGTGATATGGGATTTAAATAAGATTATTTTCGTAGTATAGAAAATAAATTATTGAAATAGAAGTTTCAAATAGAAGATATTATAAATAGAAGATATTATCAATAAGGGAGAATTCAATATTAGAAATATTTTTAACAAATATGTAAATATTTATATTTATTTGAAGGAAATATGTTTAGAAGGAAGGGTTAAACACTTTTATATAGTTCATTGATTTCTTATAGTTCTTAGTTGTTTAAAAAAAAGAAATGTGTTAGAATAGGTTCATTACAAGTGGTAGGAGAGTTGTAGGTCATAGTTTTGGGTCATTTTATGGGTCATGAAAACCGAAACAAATATTTTATTTATGTTGTGATCTGATTAGCAAAGGACTATTAGAAAATTTTAAAGTATGGTTGAAGAACACAATGGGTAGACTTCCATGGGATCACCTAGAGGTGGTGAGGAACCTAATATTGAGATTGGAATGATGGGTGGAGGAACTAGTAATATATAAAACCAAGAATCGGAGTTGTTGCAAGTAGTGTGTAGCTTGAAGGTAACTTAGATAACATAAAGGAAAATCAAGAAATGTTTTCTAAAGCTAAAAAAGAACAGGAGGATGTTAATGGTTCTTTCTTGAGAAAATTAGAAGAAGCGTTACAGTCAATAAGAAAACAATAGAAACTCATAAGAAGAGAACTAGGAGTGAATCAATAGACACATCAGATTCCATAATGTTTAGTGGAAGTAAGTCTCATGAGTTTGATAAGGAAGAAAAACAAAAATGTGAAAGTAGTACTATTTCATCTAGAAAGAAGAGGACTACATATAAACTACAAGGGGAATTTAAAATATTAGGCCTCCAAATTTTGATGGTGAATCCAAGGAAGGAGCATAAGCATGGCTTATTAATATGTCCAAACATTTCAAATTCTACAATTACCCAAGTAATTTGATGACCAGATTAGTAACTTACTAGTTGACTGGTAAGGAAGCCTTATGGTAGGAAGAGAACAAAGCTATAAAAAGAATCAAAAGTAAAAAATCTAACATGGAAACCCTTTAGAAAAGAATTTAAAAATAAATATCTAACTAAAATTTATTTTCATAAAATAAACTAAAGATTTTCATGAGTTAAGATTGGGACATTCTATCATGGATGAGTTTGTTAGTAATTTTATGAGCTTGTTGAGATATGCACCATACCTAAAGGAGGAAAATGACAAAATACAAAGTTTTATTAGTTGTTTTCCTTTTTCATATAGGTAAAGGAATGAGTTTGATAATCCAAAGACCATGGATGAGAATATAAGGAAGGTGAAACTGTCTTTTAATCAAAACCAGAAGAAAGGTGACAACTCAAAAGTTGGATAGCTAAGAAGCATGAGAAATTCAACAAAAGAAAAAAGGATTTAAGAAATAATATATTTCAATTACTTTCAAAATAGCAAGAGTGTGAACTTGCCAAGAAATTTTGGATTGAAAGGTGGACAAGGGGTTGAAATAGGAAATAAAAACTTTTCAAAAGTAACAAAACCACCAATTAAATGTTTGGGTTGCAGTGAAAATCACTTGTGGAGAGATTGTGCATAAAACCTAGTATATAAAAGAGTAGTAAATAATCTACAAGAAGCTTAAAGAGTTAATGATATTTCAT
The DNA here is from genome assembly GCA_000404065.3 of Pinus taeda. Taxonomy (NCBI): domain Eukaryota; kingdom Viridiplantae; phylum Streptophyta; class Pinopsida; order Pinales; family Pinaceae; genus Pinus; species Pinus taeda. The sequence continues at coordinate 248,448 of APFE030576831.1, read as the reverse complement.
ATAACATTTTAAGGATCAGTGTAGCATTATATGGAATACAGGAATACCAATAGTCCACAATGGTGGAAGTCCAAGGAAAAAATTATGAACAGAAAGTTTCAGTATTAATAGACCCTAAATCTACCTTAATTTGCATTTCCCCTACTAAAACTTAAAGGTATGAACTTAGAAATGAAAAACAAAGAAAACCATGGTTAGCACAACTAGCCACATGGAATAAAAAGGAAAGTGATAGAAATAAGGAAAAAATATTTATTAAACATGAATTGTATGAATACTCAACTGAGTCTGAATGTTTTACCTTTGGGGTCTATTGGCGGTGCTAGATACCACCAACATACAGGGGGTCTCCCTAATGTGAAGTCCCAATTATACCTCACACTGCTTGGAGTACGAGCCCCATTCGGAGTATCTACCCGACCACCATAAGTATAAGGTTTTCCTTGGTTTCAATGGATAACATAAGAGATTAACACATAACCTTTGAAATAATAAATCAAGTTGACACTGTGAAATACCAATTGTAATGTGTAAACAGACACTTTCACGAGGGGAGACAAGAGTGAGTCTCTCGAAGGAAAGTAGTAGTATTATCCTAAGAGAGAGACAACATCAAGGAAAGATTCATTAGTAATCTAGTGAAGTAGTTCACATAGACACCATGATCATTAAAACAAATGAAACACACCTTCAACAAGATAAATACCAAAGCCAATGAAGTAGCTCAATTTCCTTAGTACATATTAACAAAGCGTATATCGCAAACGTTCAAAGGATAGTCTCAAAACATCCATGATACATGCATGAAAATGTGTTGGCTCAATGAGATTCAACTATAGCTGAAATATCCAAGTACACATTTACAATGGTGAGCCACTCGCTGCAGTAGTGGAACATTAAGTCACTTTTTGCTTCTCCAAAGAGCATTCTTCTCTCCTATTCTAAGTTAGAGAATCCAAGACTAGCTCTTCAAAGACTAAGCCTCCAAAAACCCTTTTCTTGAGTTATGAGGTTGCTTTTATAACAAGAGGAATGATTTTTCATATTCCAATGACTCTTGAACTACCCTCATGACTCTTGGACTTATAAAAAAGTCTTGAACTTCTAAATGACTTTTGGACTTCTCATAAAGACTCTTTTTTCCATATATGACTATGTGACTTCTCATATTCCACATATGACTCTTGGACTTCCACACATTACATTTATTCCTCTTCTTGAGAATACATTATTACATTCCACATGATGATGTGTCATGACACATGGACACATTTGACATAGCGATGACACTTAAACAAGTTTCAGCTTGACAATGATGACATGGAGTTCATGATGAGGTGGAAATAACAAGTTGCTCTCTTTGTTGCTTTGTCTTCAATCTTAATGAATGATATGATTAGCACTTCATCTTCATGAAATATCCACTTTTTTTCTTATCTTCAACCTCAAAAGGGCCTTGGATCATTATTGGAATCTTTTGAGTCATCAGTTAATGTCTTCTTTTTGTTATGGTCCAGGATCAACTTCATGTCTTCATGATAGTTCTCTTTTGCACTTCTCTCTAAAAGTGATTTTTTGTGTCTTCTCCTTTAGATATTCCTTGAGCTCATCCTTTCCATGTTAATATTATACATCTTCCAATGAATATCACTCATGACAAGGGAAAATTAGTCTTAGAACCATCTATCCTACCCCTACCTAGCTCATGGAATGAATTGCTTATGTTCAGTTTGTGGAAGGATTAAAAGGTGAAGGCTTGATAAGGAAGGAATGGTTCAAATCAAAATTGGCATGGGAAGGCTTCATTATTCATTATTACTATGTTATTCATTGAGATAAATAGGCTTAAGAAAGGATTTAGCATAGAGGGGAAGAACAAGGAACAAGGTTGAGGGATTGAGGCTTGAGATTGTGTTTTACATTGAGAGGAAGAGGAAACCTTAAGTATAGCATAATTTTTATCAAGAAAGGGTCATTTTTCATCTATAATGTATTTTTCCTCTTATGATAGTGCATTCTAGCCCAACAGTGATTGATTGTTCATCTGGAATGTGCTTTTCACTGAGGGAAGCCATAGACGGAAAGTCACTTTGCCTAGGAGGGTTTTCACTACATTGTGAGGATAAGAGGGCCTTTTCATTGCATAGTTTTCTTCTGCAAGGCAATGGAAATCGGTCCTTTTGTTAATCTAGTAGTGCTATATGTTCCATGCAAGATAGATGTGACGAGAACTCAATGCAGTGAGTCAGTATGAACAACAAGGGTTAGGTTATTGTCCTTGGTATGTTCTTAATGTGCATTGATTTGAGGTGGACTTGAAGAGAACTTAATGAAAAATTATTGCTGAGAAATATTGAATAATTGAGTCTCATGGATAGGCTAACCTCATCACCTGGTAATAGGTTTAATTCCTTTACAACCTACACTAGCCAAGAGGACTAAGAAGAGCTCCAAAATGCCTAAGTGTGGGACCAGTAAAGTAAGAGAAAAGAATACATTCTATTGAGACTAAAACATGGATCGCACACATAAATTCCATTAATACCAACCATAGAAATACACAAGGCTCATGGAAATTAGTCACACCTCGAAACGGCAGCAAAGTGACACTTATTTCTAAGTGTGATAGTTGAAGTGACACATTACGACACTTACAACACAAGTTGCAGCAAAAGTGACGACTATGACTAAAATGTGTGCTAAGTTGTAGGAATGTGTCTAGTGCATATTATAATGATATGTAGGACCATCTAATGTGGATGGGTGTGCTATAACTAACTCTAGTGATGTGAGAAGGTGTGACTCATATAGGAGTGAAAAATAAAAAATAAAAAACACATGCGACAAGAAGAAAACATGAAGACACTTGCAAGTGCGAATGACTTTGAAAGCAACACATGAGAGAGAAAATAATAACATGAAAATGACACTTATTAAATTGAAACGAGAAAAAGAAACAAAATCAACACTTGTGAAAGCGATGGTGTGCAAAAAGCAACAATTGGTACAGTTCACCGAAATAGTAGTACAAATGCGACTAAAGTGAGGGAGACTATCAAATAAAGTGTGCACTAACTCTTGACATAGGTTGGAAATTGAATAGGAAATTTATTGAGGGATTTTGCAATGCTTTTTCAATCTTGCATAAAGGAAGCGCGCTTGCAAATTCTCCGAGGAATGGGCATGTGTGAGCAAGTGACTTTGAGACTTAGAGTTTGAGAAAAAGACTCAAGCATTTAGCACAATCATTAATTGACAATGAAATGACCATAGAGGGACAAATTGCAAGAACCTTAGTAGGCTCCAAAATTCAAGTGTAGGAAAAATTTTGGAGGGTGTTTATCGCAGCGTCAAAACTTGGCGACACACTAGTAGAAATCCAACTTCTATTTCCAAGTTTTACCCTTAATTGAAAGGTCTCAGCGTTTTGGGAAGTATTGATTCGCTATGTGGATTACCCAAACTTTTCCACTTATCCTAGTTATGGTCTCTTCCTTACCTTTCGGAGCTTGAAAGACATCATCTTAAGACAAGTCATACCTCAAATTTTTGATAGAGGATAAGGATGTTGGAAACAATGTTAAAACTAAGAGGGAGGTGAATAAGTATTAAGTCTAATTTCAAATGTTATGCCAAATTATTTTTCCTCATTCAAACTTGGCATCCATTATATGAGAGAAACCATTAACGACCAAAACAACATCCATATAAACCAACACAAGCATACACATTATACATATACGTTTTATGTGTAAACCCTTTCAGGGAAAAAACCACCAAATCTTATTGTTGTTATTGATGTAAAATAAGAGCACGTACTCTGTTACATCAATCTGTTTCTAAGCCAACACTCACAGGAAGCACCAACTCCCTTTGATTATTTGATAGCACCCACTAGTAGGAATCACCAACTCCCTCCTTTTGTAGACACCTAGTCAACTTACCAAAAGCACCATATGAAGCACATTCTAAGCACCAACTTGTAGCTCCTTAGATTTATTCAAGCACAAAATTGCAAGAGGCATCGACCCCCAAGCCTTCTTCAGACACCCACTAGATATGGAAGCATCAACTTCATCTATGCAGGAACCAACCTAGACTCAATAAGGAACTAATTTTCATTGTATATGGCAGCCACTCTGCCTAATATCATCTTTGTTCTTCAGCCCTTGGCCCACACAACATTCTTTGTTCTCTACTTTCTCTGCAGCGACTCGTTATTTCGCTCAACATATTTCACTAACACGTAACACTCTTTGCACTTTGCTCTTCAACATCATACTATCAACTCTCAGCCCCTTAAATTCCATTGGCTCTCTCTTCTTCCCACAATGCAGCACAGGCTCACTCAGCCTTCTTCCTCTACACAGGCACTTTCAGCCTCTTCTCATACAACAGTACAACCTCTCTTGGGGTGTCTTTCCTCTACACAGACACTCTCATCCTATCTTTGTAGAACAGACTCACTTGGCCTCACACTGCAATGTACACACATACACATAGATATCTCCACACAACTCTCTTTGGAAAAAATGTTTCTCACCCCCACATTTCTCAACTACAATCCTAGGTTTTGTTCCTTTATTGCACACTCGCCAATGTTGCCTCTACTTCCATTCACACTACCTGAGAGTGTACTTCTACACTGGATTCTCCATCCTACTTTTGTGTATCATAACTTGAATTCTTTCACTGCATTAAAAATGAGGATGGGCACATGAGTGGTCTCCATACTGAGAAATAATTCTCAGTCAAACTGCACACTATGACAAGGCATTCTTCCATACACGAATAAATTTCATGTTCCTGAGGCTTTGATATTCATTCAAATCCTTGTAGCATGCAAGAAATATCCTAATGCCTTGTCTCAGGTTATGACAGACTTCAGTCCTCTCTTCCTTGACCTAGTGATCTTTGAGAATTTCACTATTGATTATAGCGACCAACTCCTCTGTGGTCATTTACTCTCTAGTTATTGACTCATCCATCATACATACTCCTCTGTGTCGATCTTTTGGAGCCCAAATATTGTGTAACTTTATTAAGAAGGTGTTACGATATTACAATACTTTGATTTTTCTTCATCCCCTTCTTATTTTTCCTCCATGGGACGGGGTGTTGTGACCACTGGTATAGCACTTAGGTGCTAAGACTTTTAGGATCTATCCAGGGGCCTATCTCCTTATGTATTTTCTCTCCCTCATGGTTATTTGAGCTCTATGACCAAGTGCCAACAACTCAGCTCCCTAGTATTGTAACCTTTTTAAATGGCAATTATAGCAGAGTTATGAAATCCTCGTCCTTTGATATTACCCATAGCACTTAGGTCATAGCCCTACTCTGCGCCCTTGGTTATTTACGTCTCCATGACCAAACTCCAATCCACATCGGATGCCCCCTATATCGTAACTTTTTTAAATTCCAGTTAGAATGAAGTTACAAAATCTCATTCCTCCAATATTTCGACCTCCGAGATGTTGTCATGTTGTTGTCATCATCTCCACGCAGTGTCTCCTTGGTGGTGACATGTGTCACATGGATTTTCCTTATTAGGCCACCCAACAGAGTTGATTATGACTACCACATTTCCTCCATACTACCACATCATGTTGACATCATCTACTATTGGCGGCTCCTTAAGGCCAATTAACTACTGCCATGTGTCCTGTCTTAAGGAGAGAGAAAGGGTCCCTTGGTCCATGGTTTTGCAAAAAAAATATTTGTAATTCTCTACTCCATATAATCTTGGTGCTTTTAAATGAATTCAATTATTAATAACTTACGATATTCTAATCTCTGAAGTTTCAAAATTTCTAGGCTCTGATATCCCTAGGTTCTTGCCTGCTCCAATGTTCTGATATGCCAACCTTTCGCTATTCAATGGTTCCAATGTTCTTCCTACTCATCCCTTATAATATCCAACATTTTGAGATCCATCCCCCTTCCATCAAAAATTTCACAAAAAGGAATTACAGCAGAGTTACAAAAACCCCAACCTCTAATATTCGTTTGGGTTACAAGGTCCCGAAATTTGGGGTCAGAAATTAAGCCTCCTCCTAAGGACTTTAAGGTCCATACTTTGGTTGACAATATTTTTTTATCCCAAGACCCATTCATGGACTTCCACATACCATTGGAAATCTCTTTCTGAGCATTATCCAACTATGTTAACTCCAAGAGAATTTGAGTTGATCTCTTGAGGTAGAATCTCCTCCAAATTCTAGGACTCCCAACCATCATAGCCATCATTTTATGGATTCTCCAATAAGCCTGCTACTATGATGATTCTCTACAGAGAATTTCTCAACCATAGGACTCCTGATCTTGACATAGTAAGCACATCAATGTTATCATCATCTGCTATCATAGCTAGCCTAGTGGACATCAATGTTTTTATTTCTTAACATTGTGCTAGCACATACATCCATGCTAATCTAGTTGACATCAATGCCAACACACTTGCTAACTGCCAGACAATTCCAACTTCCCAGCTTGAAATCCCAGCATGACTGTTGACATTAATGCCAACACACTTACTTCCACTAGCAGGATAGACAATGTCAATTCTCCAACAATCTCCCCTTTTGACATTGATGGTAACACCTCTTCACATCTCCACTTTGATGGTCAATCCTCATGTTGCTTCCACACATCTCCTTGTATGAGCCACCAATGGCTTTCTTTCCTCTGCTTGGGCCATCACATATTTCTCTCCAATAAGCTTCTCTCCCCCTTTGAAATCAATGGAAAATGGCTACAAGTTGCTTCTTCTCCCCAATGAAATCATTTGATTATCAATGACCAAGAAGGCTAACCATTGATGTGCATTTTTCTCTACAGAATTCTCTTTAAGGACTGATCATTGTTGCTACTCTATAAACTGGGCATATGTTATATTCTCCCCATGAACATATACTATCTATTCTTTGATTTTTCTAGTTCTTAACGGCTTAGGTTGTTGGTTAAGTACTCTCTCCACTAATGCATCTTTTGTATCAATTAAAATGAATTAATACCAATTAAAATTTCTCATGGTATTGTTGGTGCATGCAAATACCAGCCAATGGTGATACATTTCAACTTTCTCTTCACTATTGTTGTTGTTACCGAGATTGTGTTTACTTCTCTTGAGCATCTTCAAAACTTCTCTCCTTGATATCATACTTCTACAATAGGGACTTCTTTTTAAATAATACCAATTACACCAACAAATTGATATAGATTGGATGTTATACCAGGTAAACTCTCATAGCTTTTTCTCAAAAAGAAATGCCTATTTGCACAAAAATGTTTCTCCACTTGAAACTAAGACTACCAATTGACATAGCCATACCAATTGATGGTTAAGGGACATGGAAATCTTGTACCAATTGTGTTTCATGAACAAAATACTACTAGGCATAATCAAACTCACAACATAAATGAAATAAGGGTATTTCACCCAAGATAAAAACCTTTCATTTCATGAGCAAACTTTTTTATTGACGTTGATGATCATTGCCTGATTCTACTTACTAAAGCAGCTCCCCCTGATTCAATGCTATTTAATCTTCTGCAACTTCTTCCTTTCTTCTGCGTGGGGACTGATCCTATGGACCTAACTTGATTCCACACTTCTACTTCAGCACCTCTTATTCTTCCCACAACATAATATGTTGTTGTGTACTCACCCTGAAATCAGGTTTGTTGCTCTCCTCCTCTCTCTTTCGATGTTGATAAATTTGAAATAAACAAATAAATTATTGTAATCAACAAGGGGACTCGACCATACCTTCAATAATCATATGCACCTATTTGTCTTTGCCTTATAGATTCCATCATCTAACTTATTCAGCCTCCCTTGAGGCCACTCTCTTCCTTTACTAAAGAGAAACAGAGGATCTACTCCCTCTGAGCAGATCATTCTACTTCTTCTTCCAAACTTTCAAAGATTGAGTCCTGAGAGAAGCATTACTTTTTAGCTTCTTCTTTGCCCATGTTTTGTCTTTCTCTTGGCTACACATGGTTAGAGGAAACTTCTCTTCCAAGTCCTCTTGTTTAACCCATGTCTTCCTTCTTCCATTTTGTTTTGTTTGCAAGATAATGGTAATTGGTTTATTGTTTCTCCTTTTCCTTACCTGAAGCTTGAACTTATCATAGCTTTCGATTATAGAGGGCTTTCTTCCTCCTTTATTTTTCAAGTCCTTTTGATACTGAGAAGTAAATATAAACTCATAATCCATTGATCTTTTGTTTATTCTTGTATTCAAAGCTTGAGATTCTACATTTGCATTCATATGCTAAGGATCATTCCATTTCTTCTCATATCTGCAGCTTTCTCTCTTGTGCCCAAGATTTCCACAATTGTATAATTTGACATGGAATCATAATGGGGCATAGGAGTTACTATTCTCAACAACATTCTTGTCAAAACTCATATCGCTCCAAACATGCTTACTCTTGGCCACTTTGTGCATTCTTGGGTTGCTGTTACCCAAAATATCTTTTTTTCTTGCATGCCAACTACATTCTATGTCTTTATGTCCAAAATTATAGCAAGGAAAAAAATAGCCATGAAAAGGATTTTGATGACATAATTTACCTTTTCTTTGAAGGCTTTTTCCTTAGGGGGGAAGGACTTATGTTGGTTCTTTATGTGCCTTCCATGGAAGTTTGCATTACTGCCTTACATTCCTTCTTTAGTTGTTCGGCTTTCTTTTGTTTCTCTCCTTGTAGTTGTTTCTTACCAACAACTTCTTTTCCTTTATTGTTGTTGGAATTTCCAAATATCCTTCCATGGGTGGTTGACCTTCCATCCTTTTCTTTCTTGGAGCTTGTTTCTTCATTGACACCCAAACCAACCCTGATGAGTGGGGATCTCTACTTAACAAGCATCTCATCCAAGGCCTTTTTTCTCTCCTCAAGCTTCTGATATTGTGGCATCTCATCACTTTCCCTTTCTAGGTCATGTGTAAACGATACAACTTCATTTTGTAGTCTCTCACAGTAAGCTTCCTTCTAATTTAGTTGAATAGCTAATTGTTGGGAAAAATATTGAGAGGGGGGGTGAATCAGTATTTTAAAACTAACCTAAACCTTTTAATTTCTTATTCATATTTTTGTATAGTATTGTCATTTAGTAAAATAGCACATGTACGTGACTTTACTAAAGGAAAATAGTGTATATCTAGTTAACTAACTTTTCATATATTTCATTATATTTTCTACTTTAACCGATGTATCATTAATTCATTATCCTTTAATTAAATAGTAACCATGCGCAGTAAGAACAGAATAAACCATCACACATAAGAAACACATCAACACATGAGGACACCGTGATTTTTAGGTGGAAACCCAATGTGGGATAAAACCACCGTTGTCGTCATCTTTGTCTTCATCTTTTATTATAAGGGAAAAAACATTACAATATTGTACTGGTTCAAACTCATACCAATACGCATGTACTCACCTGCAGAAGGCTACAAAATTCTCTCATTCTCCATCATCTACAGGGAGGGAGCTCCAACCCCCTTATCTCATTTACCGGCACCCAGCGGAAGAGAGTTCCTACCCCCCAATCTCGTTTACTAGCACCTAATGGAAGGGACCTCCAACCCCCTGCACATATTTACTAGCTATCACTGGAAGGAAGCTTCGACTCACTCACTAAAGGCTCCATCCCTCAGCACCTTTATAGACCAAGTTTCATAATATTTCATATTGGATCCACCTAACTCAACATCAAACTTGTAGGCCACCTTTCATCATATTTTTAGATTGGACCCACTTCCATCATTTAAGCCCAATATAAAATAAAAATTATGAAACCAATCACTAAATAACTCATCCAGTTATTGAACCAACTAAAACACTATACCATCAATCATTGGATATTAAGCAACCAATGCAGCAAGATCAAACAAATTCATATCATATCATATCTATGCACAACCACTCAAAAGAATACCATACCATATTTTGTTTTTCACATAAACCCATTGTTGTCACTGTAAACCCTGATCAAGCATATGTAAGAAGGTATACGCTACTATTATAAATCATACTTGCATATGTACGTGCTTCTCCTTAAGAGTACCTATGTACAGATCTCAAAACACTAATAACTGAATCTAAATCACTGTACCACTGAATCAATCAATCAATTAGATACTAAAGCCAACACAAATCACTGAACAAATACATATCACCACACAATAGCATCATCGCTAGACAACATTCCATATCATGATCAGTTCAACCCAACCATTACTATCAAACATAGATTATCATAAGAGAGACTTCATCGATAGACAACAACAAACATAACATAATAGATCAACCATTATCATCAACTCATACTGCAAACCCCAGCATGCATATGTGATTATTACAAATAACATATGCATATGTACGTGCTTCTAATGTTTGACACCTACGTGTAGATTCTAAACTTTCGCAAAATGTATACACAACTACCCAGATGCATATTCACGTATCTACATGCCCTGTTAGAGTAAAACCAACGTACATATATGTACTCACTAAATCATACATTTTCTACAGCCATAAAGAATACTTCACAACCCTTGTTGTCACATATTCATGTTAGTGTATCATTATCATTATATATCTATCACATTTAGATATTTTCAACAATCACATATGATACAATACTTCAGATTTTTTCAAATATGTCTTTTCCTTGCTTCATGGTGAAAACTTGTTTCAAATTAAACCATTCATAACTAACCCATCACTTGCACACTTAACACTTTTATCTCCATCTCCTTACATAGCATAAGACTTAGCCAATACCTTAGGCCAATCCCTTAGTAATGTCGATGGTATTCTTTGACAGGATCAAATATTCATTGTCACACTCATTACTATGGGCCAATACCATGGTAAAGACCCCAGGTATTCATAATACCATGGTGCGGAAAATGTATGCAACTTCTCTTCATCATACATGTGTATGTACGCATCTTTTCTTCACAAGACCCACGTATACTTTCCTACACTTCATATGTTATTAGCCCTTTGTCTCTAAATTGATATTCCTTTTTCCATTCTCTTTGTCACATATGTACCAGCCTGTATAATCATACTTCTACCATCATATTGACATCTTTATCAAATAGATTTCATCAAGGACAACACTTTAGTCATAATGCCAACAATCTCCCCCTTTGGACGTGATGGAAGCCACTTTGGTGTTTGGTCACCATCACCTGTAAATACATGCAGACATTTGTAAGCACACCAAGCTTCACTCCAAACATTCTTTTCCAAACACCAAGCTACTCTCCCCCTTTCACATCAAGGTAAAATGGCTAACCAATGTTGAATGAAGACTTTTCTATCCCTTTGTAGAGATGATCATTGTAGATCTGATCTATTGAATATGAACATTATATATTGTCCATGATCCCCCTAAGCATATGTTGAATCTTTACAAATAAGTGCATGACTCTATCACTTAACCAAATATGTCATTTCCTATCACCAAGGACTCATCAATCACCCAACACAGTGGGGTTACATATTTGACTCAACATTACATCAAATGCCCAAAATATGGATTACATACATACATGACCTGACCCCAATAGTCCATACATGACTGAATTTTACAATGATTTACAACATGGGTCTTTACATGACCTTTACATTAAGAGACAAATATGAAATTTATGACCAAAACCAAAGACCTCAATAGTGAGGTTGTATGACCATGATAGTAATCAGTAATCATCATACATCATATAGGATCCTATAACATGAACATCATAATCATGAAGTAAGATAGGACAATGTAGCATCAATCTTTATCAGTGTCAACATGTGACCAAATATGTAATGCTTTCAAGAATTACCAAGCACTGAAGTAGAAGTGCAATAAAGTTTTGTCAGCAACTCATCCCCTCGACCTCATATCTTCATGCAAAAAGAATTATCACATAAACAACTTCACTAATATGTAATTCAAGATTATAAAAGACATAATGATAATAGCATAGTATAATCATTTTTACTAAATGGAACTTAAGAAACATATAGTCATCATCCAAAACTTCAGTAAGAAATATGACTTCAGTAACATCACTAATGATATGTACTTTTCATGAACACCATTATGCAACAAGGAATGCTCAAGAAATCATAATGCCAACAATGCATTATTGGAGGCATAACAAATGCTCCCCTTGAACCTATGCCAACTATTCACTATCAGGTGTGATCATAACCATCTTCATCAATTAGTAAACTTATTAAAAGAACCAAAACAGAAATTTCATATTACAACAACTCATAAACAATCATAATCCAATAACACTTCTAAGTAGTATCTAAGCATCAAAATATTGTAACCAACCAATGTCATAACCAAAAAGCCAAATAATAATTGACAAAAGCATATCAGAACTTTTTCCTGAGTCTGACCCATTGTTTCTTCATCTCAGATAAACATACACAACTATATATATCAAAACTCACATATATACGTGATTCTCCTTCATAAGATCCGCGTATAGAAAGTAAAATGTTGACTTTTCATAACCATAGCTCCCCCTAAGCCTGTACTATATGTTCCTATTCACTGTTACTACATTGGATGAATTGTTAGTAATATAAGCAACATGAATATCAAATCAACATGAGAATTGTCATCAAGATATACATATGTGTAGCTCCCCGATCATACATCACTAATCCTGAGGACGTGATAATCATCACATGTTCTTCATGAGGTCGTGTACCTGAGATCACTTTTGTAGTCACTATGAGAAGTATTATTTTAAGAACAATGTACTGTAGTAGAGACCATATTCTTTTACTCAGAGTTTGAAGAAGAGGAATTATCCTCCTCATTTCTGCGAGAATTAATTTCTTTAAACATGTATAATTTTTCTGGATTTTTGTATCCTCTCACTATGACCTTTCTAGTTTCTTAATCTATAACCTTGCATTTGGTTGAAGTAAACACAATTACATTTCCATTATCCTCTATTTGACCTACACTTAGAATATTCTTCTTTAGCCCTTGAACTAATAATGTATCAGTTGCTCTTCTATACTTATTAATTTTCTTCTACCTTTTTCCATAACTTTTTTTGGAGCATTATTTCCAAGAATAACCTTACCATCTTTGTTATTCCTTAGGGACTCAAACGTGTTCTTATCTCTTGTCATGTGATGAGAGAATCCGTTGTCTATGTACCATTCACCTTCATATTCAAATGAGTAGAGGGAAATACCACACCTTATATGTTATTCTCTTTTCCGTTTATTATGAGAAATGTTGGTGGATCCATCTTTCTCAGGTCTTTTGACATTAGTATTCTTATTTAATTGCTTGCCATGTTTTTTGTGGTGATCCATTTATTTTTTCTTGCATTATTTTGCTACATGCCCAAATTTGTTACATTAATAACATCTTATATGACTAGAAAATGGAGTAGAGGAATAATAATATTTTTGTTGCATATTCCTTCTATTTCAATCAATATATTTGTGACCAAACATCTTGCAACAAAAACAATATCCCTTAAATAAACCTCAGTACATAGGAGTTGGTGATCTTCCTGTGAAGCAACTATTTACTTGAGATCGAAATAATGTACTTCTACAATTGGATGCAACATATCCATAATTATGACATATAAAACATTCAACATTATTCATTAAAGGAGAGAATCGATTAAAGTCTCTATTATTGGAAGTAAATGATTTCTTTTGAAAATTCATCTTGCTTGGATATTGATCTAGTTGACTACTTATCTCTTTGACAGGAATTTCATATTTCATATTGTTATCCTTCAAGATCATTGTATAATCCTATGAACTATATTCTCCTTTTACATTTTCATGAAACTAAGACCGGATTTAATGGAAAGAGACCTTTGACTACTAAGAATGTTATCCAAAATCTTAGTATTATCTTGAAATATTAAGTGTTTATCCTTTTCTTATAATTTTCCTTTTATAATGTTTACCTCAACCTCCATTCTTCGGTATTATTTTTCCTTTACCTAATATTGTTTCCTCGTTGCTTCTTCAAATTTTCTTCCTTCTTCCAATTTCTCCTTTAATTCAATAATCTATTTCTTCATCCCATTTTCTTGTTCTTCAAATACTTGAAGTAGCTCTTCTTTTTTATTATTTTACTTTTCTAGATATTCTCTTAGAGAAACGATTGTTGGCATTATGATGCATGTGTTGTACTTGATGGCAACCCACTTGTATATGGTAACTAGATGAATCTACAGAAGAGATATCAGATGTGACAGAATGCATGGCAGTTGTTTTTACAGATGTGATAAAATGCAGGGCAGTTCAAAGGAATCAATTCAGAAGTAATGTACAATGGCTTTATGATACAGGTGTTGCCCTTGATGGCAACTCACTCAGATGATAGTTCACAGTGCAGCAGGTTAACAGTAAAATATTACAAATCAGACTCCAGAGATTGAAGAAAGAGAGTAGTTTAAGAAGTGTACGTTGGTTCACCTTGTCCAAGCAGTGTATACACGTGGGTTAACAAAACAAAAGGAGTGTATACATATACAGGCACTTTCAAAAGAGGAAAAGAGCATACATGTTGGAAAACTAAGGCTTTGGTCCAAGGTATTTAGTCCAAGGTATTGGTCCGAGGAATTGACCCTAGGTATTTGGTCCAAGGTATTGGTCCTAAGTGGTTATGGTCCAAGGTATTGAGAAAGGCCTAAAACTATATAAGGAGGAAAATATCATTAGGCCAACGTGTGCAAGTATTGAATATCTGATGAAGTGTTAGATCAAATATGCAGGTTATGGGTTTCTGATGATTTGCTTGATTTGAACTAAGGATACACCTATGTGGTTGATGATGGATGAGATCTAATGATGGATCAAGATCATAATGACTTATCATTATGTGATCTGACAATGGATAGGCTAGATCTGATTGCTAACACACGTTTTATCCTTTATATTTGATGATATGGGTATGTCTGAAGTCTGTAATTGCAACGAAGTTATAAGTAAGTATTTGCAGATCTATATGCTGGTTCGATTTGGTAAAGGTGTGTATACACGCTGGTTCGGCTCTTCCAAGTAGCGTATGCAAAAGAAAAGCTTGATGTTCAGGGATGACTAATCTATCAGATCAATACTATTGTTTTACTGCTATATTACTGTTGTTTGTCACTGATGTCTTCTTAGATCTGAAAGAAGAACTGAATGTATAAGGAAATTGATTCTGATTGATTGATTGATTGAGAAGGAAGGGTGATCCTTGTTGCTATCTATTTAGAACTCTATAATATGACAATAGATCTTCATAATGTCACTGATTGGTACAGTTCGTGGTTCATAGGTTTTATGATTCAGTATCTTTAGAGGTATATGCAATTTGGACAAAAGGAGGTAGTGTATACACACAGGTTTGCTTAATTAAAGGAGCATATACATTCTGGCGCATGCATTTTGAGGTTATAGTTTGTTCTGGTTGTTGATGCAGTGTTCTATGTTCATAAATGTGTACTGATTGGATGAATTTGATTAAGTTTGAATGAATAGTTGATTCAGTTGTGTCACAAGTTCAAAGGTGTTAGTGATTGATTGTTTCAGTGATATCAGATATTTTTGAAGTGTAGAAAAGCTGCAAAGTTATGAGTTAATATTTATAGATCTGTACGCTGGTTGGATTTGATAAAAGGGCGTATACACGCCAGTTCAGCACATCAAAGTAGTGTATACATTATGAATATGATGTTTGAAGTTGCAGTTGGTTCTGGTTGTTGAGGTAGAGTTCTAGGTTCTACTTTGTGTTATGGTGACTGTGTTCTAGTGACAGTGGTCTGAATGTTCAGATTGATTGATTGTGATTTGCTTCAGTGATGATGGGTTCTCAATGATTGATTCAGTTGTGGTTGATTCAGATATTGATGATTAAGTTTCAATGATTGGTTGATGTAGATATATTTGATGGTTATAGTGATTTATTCTAAGCTTCAATGTTGTTGATGGGTCCAGTATGAAAGGATAAAACATGGCCTACATATAGTGTTGTTGTTTACCAGGAATATCCAGTGTGAAAAATTATGAAACATGGTCCCTGGAAGAAGAGATAAGGTTGTATCCTTCTATAGGTTGGCACCTACATATTGGTAAACATATTGACCAGTACAAGAGCTAGGGGGTTGCAGCTACCTTCCAGTAGAAGCTGGAAAATGAGAGAAGGTTGTAGCCTTCTGCAGGTGGGTGCATGCGTACTGGTATGAGTCTGAACCAGTACAAGATTGTAAACAAATTTTCTTATTATTAAAAGAAGACAGAGATGACAAAAGAAGGTGGTTTTCACCCACATTGGGTTTCCACCTTAAATATTTGTGTTCATGTGTGTTGCTTATGTGTGATGGTTTATTCTGTTATTACTGCACATGGTTACTGTTTAATGTTTAATAATCTGACGTAATGATTAAAAATCAACATATGATGAGTTAACTGAATCATAAGTTCACTGGATATACGATGGTTGCCTTAAGAACAGTTGTGTGCACACACGAGTTCCCTTCACTAAAGTAGCGTATATAAATCTGATTGTGGAAATGAAAAAGTTATTGATTTGTAAATATTGATTCATCCCCCCTCCCAGTATTATTTCCAACAATTGGTATCAGAGTAGGTCCTTTGACAGTAGCTTGATCGCTTAAAGGAGATCTGTATAAACAATGGGAAAGAAGCTAAAGAAGAAATCACCTCAAAGGAAGAAGGCATCCCAAAGGAACTATGACAGTGGGAGAGACGATTGGGGATTATGTGGAAGCAACTCTTCAGATTCAGAATCACTTTAGAATGAAGATGAACAAGCAAAAGAACTATCAGGTATGAATTCGTTGTCCTCTGGTAATACATTTATCTGTTCATTTGAAGATAATGAAAGTGATAGAGAAACAACTGAATTTTCTCTTATGGGTGAAAGATAAAGAAATCAAATAGAAGCATAATTTAAAAGGCTCACAGATATAATTAGATATCAAGAATATCTAATTGATGAAAGGCAATGTTCCTACTAAGAAGAAGTTACTAAATTAAAATATCAGTTGGAGGAACGAAACAAGGTAAAGAAGAAGTACAAAGAAAAGGAAGATCAATGTCAAAAGCTGTAGGATGAAGTGACATCATTAAGAAATGAAGTGAAAAGAGTACAACAATCAAGAAACTTAAAGATAGATCCAGTTACTATGAAAGTCTTGAAGCTAAGATCCTCTCTCTAAAAGAAGATCTTGAAAAATCAAATAAGCATAATGAAGAACTACTCCAAGCACTTGAAGAACAAGAAAATGAAGTTCTCAAATTAAGGCAACAAGTGGAAGAAGGAAAAAAAACTAAAAAAATTCATGAAGAAGTAGTATCTTGAAAAGGAAGAGAAATATCAGGTTGATGTAAATATCCTAAAAGACAAATTAGAAGAAAACGATAAAATTTTATGATTTCAAGATAGTACTAAGATTTTGGATGATGTTCTTAGTAGTCAAAGGTATCCTACCATCAAATATGGTCTTGGTTTTCATGAAATTGTTAAAGGAGAATCTAGCTCACAAACTGAAGCAAAGAACTCTAGTGCAAAATCTGAAATGCTCAACAAGCAGATAAGAGGTCAACCCCATCAACAACCAAGGAAAGAGAGTCTTCAAATAAAATCATTTACTCCTAACTATGGAAGTGATAATTGGTTCTTTCCTCTGATGAATAATGTTGAATGTTTTATATGTCATAATTTTGGACATGTTGCAGCAAGATGCAAAAGTAGAATTGTTCAAGCTAATAACCATCACATAGAAACATCATCAGCTTCTAGGTACTTCAAGGGATATTGTTTTCATTGCAATATGTTTGGTCACAAAGCCATTTACTGCTATAGAAGGAATATGAAACATGTAAGATGTTATGTATGTAACAAGTTTGGACATATAGCAAAGGAATGTAGGAGAAAACTTCGGGCACCATACCAAAAGTAGAAAACATCATCACAATCGAATATATGGAAGAAGAAGGAATTACAGTCAGAAAAATGTGGCATGGCATAGTATACAAGCATAACATACTCAGGGGGAGCTGAAAGTGTGAAAATTCAGTGTTCTAAATCTCATACGCAAGTTTCATGAAGATAAGTCGCATATATACGCGAGTTCAAAGCTGCATAGTCACGTATATGTTGGTTTGAGGAAAAAGCAGTGGGACGGACACAGGAAAAAGGGTCTAATATGGTTCAATCAATTATCTACTCTGTTTGATGATGGTTACAATCTGTTGATGATATGTGGAAATGTGTTGGTCCTCATAAGTTGTTAAAAAGTTGATGTATATCTAATTGATGATGATACCTTGATGATTCTTACTTATATATGCAATGATCAGATTTGATAGTGAACAAGTGGCGCAGGTTCAGGGGGAGAATATGCTATCCTTCTAATATTTCATTGTTGGCATTATGGTACCTAATTATTCTTATCAATGGTGATGATTCTTATGTGGCTAAAGTGTTTAAATGATACATCATGCTATGTTGCGGTTATAAGTTGCCTATGATGATGATACTTGTATTGCTTGGGGTTACATAGTTGTTATTCATATCAGACTTATGGGTGATTGTGGATGATTTTTGATGATGCATACAGTACATATATGTTGATTACATGGTGATATTTATAAGGACAAGGAGAAGTACAAAGCTTGAGTACACAACTTCATTATTTGATGATGAGTCATTCATTTCATTTATGTTGTTGTCATCAAGCCTTCAAAGATGCATAAAGTTCATATGGTGTAGTTGTGATGTAGGATTCCTATAGTTCTTGGCTCTCACATGATTGAGGATTGTCTATGTTGATGGTATCAAGAAAGTTTGACAAATGACCATGAGCTCATGGTTTTCTAGATACATAGTTGATGGATACACATTATGTTGGATACATGGATGGTTACTTAAAGTTGCATATTGACAAATATTGTTGGTTGGTCAAGAGAATGATGTTATTGGAGGTTTCATGAAGACATAGATATTTGAAGACATGAATATTCGGAGACATGGCTTACTTAGTCACATAATGATGATGAATTCTTACCTTATGATGATAGGTTGATACTCACATGTGTTGATTATCGTGGTTGATGCTTATCAGATGTGAGATGTTCCCTAGTGATGATACATGGTTGATATATTGAGGGTTTTTGTGGAAATATCATGTTCTTGATGATGATGTTATGATCATAGATGATGACTATGCTATTTTCACATACATATTATATGATGTGAATGTTTTTGTGTTACTTCTTGGAGATATGACATATACTCAGTTGATTCATGGAAGGTTATGATAAGGCTCTTTCTACTAAGGAAATGAAGCTAGTTGAGAGGATGAGTTGATATCTATATGCGACATACTTTGTCACATGTTGATGTTATTTACTTTGTCATATCTTTGGAACTGGTTATGGACATATACAGGTTGCGGGTCTGGATTTTGTTGACACATGCTCATGGTGCAGATCATATATGATGTATGATAGTTGTTGATGACTATCATGGTCTTGTTTAGATATTTGGTCTTTGTTATAAATATCATGTATATCACTCGATGAAAATGTCATATAAAGGCCCATGATGTAATAATATGTCTTTGTCTGTCATAGTCTTTTGATGAGTTCTTTTTGGTCATATGATACAATTTGTAACCCCACTATGCATGGGAAGGATGATGTAATAATTGCTATATTTTAGTCATGTATAAATAATTGGTATATCCCCACTGGGTTTGGTGGATGAGTCAAATTTGGTATATCCCCACTTGGTTGGGAGATTGTTGTATGTATGAGTCATTGGTGATAGGAAGTTCAAACTCACATAGTTGAGTTATAGAGTCATGCTATTCTTTTGGAAAATATTTTTGCAGACTCTGCATGTGCTCAGGGGGGGCATGGATGGTATAGTGCATCTCAATACATAAAAAGGGGGAGTTTAATTAGAAAATTCAGCATGTGCCTAGGGGAAGCATGATCAATGTTCATATTTAGTTATTCAGATATGTACCCTTGATACCAAAGGGGGAGAATAACTTGGCCTGCCCTTTGCCCTTGATGCCAAAGGGGGAGAGTATTTTGGTGTTGCTTGTTATCTCTAACAGTTTCTACAGCTTGCAGTAATCAACACCAACATGGTTGCCATCAAGTCCAAGGGAGGATATTGCTGGCATTATGATGCATGTGTTTTAGTTGATGGCAACCCACTTGTAGCAGAACAACTCACTTGTATATGGTAACTAGATGAATCTACATAAGAGATATCAGATGTGACAGAATCCATGGCAGTTGTGTTTACAGATGTGACAAAATGTAGCGCAGTTCAAAGGAATCAGTTCAGAAGTAATGTACAATGGCATTATGATATAGGTGTTTTCCTTGATAGCAACTCACTGAGATGATAGTTCATAGTGTAATAGGTTAACACTAAAGGATTACAGATTAGACTCCAGAGATTGAAGAAAGAGAGTAGTTTAAGAAGTATACATTGGTTAACCTTGTCTAAGTAGCGTATACACACGGGTTAACAGAACAAAAGGAGCATATACGTATACACGCACTTTCAAAGGAGGAAAAGAGCGTACATGTTGGAAAACTAAGGTTTTGGTCCGAGGTATTTAGTCCAAGGTATTGGTCCTAAGTGGTTCTAGCCCAATGTATTGAGAAGAAAGGCCTAAAACTATATAAGGAGGAGAAGATCATTAGGCCAACGTGTGCAAGTATTGAATATATGATGAAGTGTTAGATCAAATGTGCAAGTTATGGGTTTTTGATGCTTTGTTTGATCTGAAATAAGGATGCACCTATGTGGTTAATGATGGATGAGATTTAATGATGGATCAAGATCATAATGACTTACCATTATGTGATCTAAAAATGGATAGGCTAGATCTGATTGCTAACGCATGTTTTATCCTTTATATATGATGGAATTGCGGCGAAGTTATAAGTAATTATTTGCAGATCTATGCATTGGTTCACTTTGGTAAAGGTGTGTATACACGCTGGTTTGGCTCTTCCAATTAGCGTATGCAAAAGAAAAGCTTGATGTCCAGGGACGACTAATCTATAAAATCAATATTGTTGTTTTACTTCTATACTATTGTTGTTTGTCAATGATGTTTTCTTAGATCTGAAAGAAGAACTGAATGTATAAGGAAATTGAGTCTGATTGATTGATTGATTGAGAAGGAAGGGTGATCCTTGTTGCCATCTATTTAGAACTCTATAATATGACAATAGATCTTCAGAATGTCACTGATTGGTACAATTTGTGGTTCAGAAGTTTTATGATTCAGTATCTTTAGAGGTATACGTAGATTGGACAAAAGAAAGTAGTGTATACATGTAGGTTTGCTTCATTAAAGGAGTGTATACATTCTGACACATTCATTTTGAGGTTACAGTTTGTTCTGGTTGTTGATGCAATGTTCTAGGTTCATATATGTGTACTGGTTACAATTATCTGTCTGTTCCAATTGATTGGATGAATTTGATTAAGTTTGAATGAATGGTTGATTAACTTATGTTAGAGGTTCAGAGGTGACAGTGATTGATTGTTTCAGTTATATCAAAGGTTAATGAAGTCTGTAAAAGCTGCAAAGTTATGAGTTAATATTTTCATATATGTACATTGGTTGGATTTGATAAAAGTGCATATACATGTCGGTTTGGCACATCAAAGTAGCGTATACAGTATGAGATATGATGTTTGAAGTTGCAATTGGTTCTAGTTGTTGATGCAAAGTTCTAGGTTCTACTTTATGTTCTGGCGACTATGTTCTAGTGACGGTGGTCAGAATGTTCAGATTGATTGATTGTGATTTGCTTCAGTGATGATAGGTTTTCAATGATTGATTCAGTTGTGGTTGATTTAGATATTGATGATTGAGTTTCAATGATTGGTTGATGCAGATGTATTTGATGGTTATGGTGATTGATTCTAAGCTTCAATGTTTTTGATGCATCCAATATGAAAATTGGATGAAATGTGGCCTACATATAGTATTGTTGTGTACCAGGAGTATCCAGTGTGAAAATTTATGAAACGTGGTCCCTGGAAGAAGAGAGAAGGCCGTAGCCTTCTGTAGGCTAGCACCTACATATTGGTAAACATATCGGCTAGTACAAGAGCTAGGGGGTTGCAGCTCCCTTCCAGTAAAAGCCGGAAAATGAGAGAAGGTTGTAGCCTTCTGCAGGTGGGTGCCTATGTACTGGTATGATTCTGCACCAGTACAATATTGTAAACAGATTTTTGTATTATTAAAAGAAGACGGAGATGACAGCAACGGGTGGCTTTCACCCACATTGGGTTTCCACCTTAAATCTTGGTGTTCATGTGTGTTGCTTATGTGTGATGGTTTATTCTGTTATTACTACACATGGTTACTGTTTAATGTTTAGTAATGTATTGATGCCTTGATTAAAGATAAACATATGATGAATTAACTAAATCATAAGTTCACTGGATATATGTTGGTTGCCTTAAGAACAGTTGTATGCACACGCAAGTTCCCTTCACTGAAGTAGCATATATAAATCTGCTTATGGAAATGAAAAAGTTATTGATTTGTAAATATTGATTCACCCCCTTCTTAGTATTATTTCCAACAATGACCTTAGCTTCAAGTCCTTCACAATAGTGTTTAGATTCTACTGCAATATGATCAATGTTATCATATGCCTAAAACTTATCCTTGATATTAATAATCATTTTCAAAGCAAGATTGAGTTTTCTCCAACCCCCTGATCTCATTTACCAACACCCATCGAAAGGGAGCCCCTACTCCCTAATATCATTTACTGGCACCCACTGGAAGGGATCTCTAACCCCCTGAACAAATTTACCAACTACCACTAGAAGGAAGCTTTGACTCCCTCACTGAAGGCTCCAACCCTCACTACATCTATGGACCACATTGCATAATATTTCATACTGGATCCACCTAACTCAACATCAAACTTGTAGGCCATCTTTCATCATATTTTTAGACTAGACCCACTTCCATCATTAAGACCAATATCAAATAACAATTCTGAAACCAATCATTGAATAAATCATCCAATTATTGAACCAACTGAAACATTATACTATCAATCACTGAATCTCGAGCAACCAATGCAACAAGATCAAACCAATTCATATCAAATCATATCTATGCACAACCACTCATAATAATACCATACGATATTCTATTTTTCACAGAAACCCATTATTTTCACTACAAACCCTGATCAAGCCTATGTCAGAAGATATATGCTACTTTTCTGAATCATACCCGTGTATGTACATGCTTCACCTTAAGAGTACCTACATACAGATCTAAAAACACTAATAATTGAATCTGAATCACTATACCACTAAATCAATCATTCAATTAGATACTAAAGCCAACATAAATCACTAAACAAAATTCAGATCACCACACAATAGCATTATCACTAGACAACATTCCATATCATGATTAGCTCAACCCAACTAGTACTGTCAAACATAAATTATCATAAGATAGACTATTGATAGATAGCAACAAACAGAACATAATAGATCAACCATCATCATCAGCTCATACTGCAAACCCTATCATGTATACACAACTATTACAAAGAACATTCATGTATGTATGTGCGTCTCATGTTTGACACTTGTGTACAGATTATGAACTTTCACATAATTTATACACAGCTACCCAAATGTGAATCTGTGTATGTACATGCCCTCTTAGAGGAAAACCAGTGTACATTATTGTACGCACTATATCGTGCCTTTGCTACAACCACAAAGTATACTTCACAACCTTTGTTGTCACATATTCATGTCAGTGTATCATTATCACCATAGATCTATCACGGTTAGGTATTTTCAACAAGAAAATCAAACAAGCACATATGATACCATACTTCATATTTTTTCATATTTGTATCATTTCCTTACTCCTTGGTGCACACATGTTTCAGATTAAATCATTCATCAATAACCCATCACTTGCACACTTAATCTCCATCCCCTTATATAGCATAAGACTTAGCCAATACCCTAGGCCAATCCCTTCATAATGTCGATGGTATTCTTTGACAGGATCAAATATGCATTCTCTTGCACATTACTATGGTCCAATACCACGGTAAAGACCCCTAGTATTAATAATACCATGGTGCAGAAACTTATGCGACTTTTCTTCATCATACCATCTTATGTACACAGATTTTCTTCATAGGACCCACGTATATGTTGAGTTACGAAATGGGTATGTATTTACTCTTAATTCCATCACCTTTT
Source organism: Pinus taeda (assembly GCA_000404065.3). NCBI lineage: Eukaryota > Viridiplantae > Streptophyta > Pinopsida > Pinales > Pinaceae > Pinus > Pinus taeda. The sequence continues at coordinate 224,120 of APFE030576831.1, read as the reverse complement.
TCCTCTTTTCCCATCTCTTTCATATCTTAATACGCTAAAATATCGATGGATTATCATAAGAAACAGATGAATTACTCGCAATTAAAATTTAGCTATCATAACTAACGTTTACTCCTCTTTATGCAGAAAAATGATGAAAGGAACAGTTGTCGTTCCCTAGCGACAGAACAGCATAACCTAACAAAGGGAGAATGGAGTGCGTCAGTTGCAGACAGGTCGAAGGATGAATCAGGAGGATCAGCACAAAATAGGAAGGGTGCCTGAAGATAGCATTCAATCACGAATCCCTCAGGATTGGGAGATCCTGAGGGATCGCATTTATCTTTTACCTCTTTCTGACTATAAAAGTAAACGATTATAGGAGGAAAGGGGAAAAATCTCTGTTATTTCAAATTGTAATTTTAAATCACAAACTCGTGTTGTTGGAGAATGCAACCATGTTGTAATGCTACTTACGTTCAATGATTAATATAGAATTGAAGTTGGTGTTCATTCACATTCTCTGAAGTAGCTCAGCAATGTTCCTTGGTGGCTAAGGGCCCAGCCTCTAGTGGATTAAACTACTTCTTTGTGTTATATATTTTTGATTCTCGCAAGTTTGATTGGTTTGATAATTTTCCCATTTTCTGTGAGTTTATCCTATTCGTTATTTATCGCTTTCCTGTATTGAAGTAGTATCTTTTCTTTATATATTTTACAGCAATATCACTTGATTTGATTTACGCTTATTGCAGAAAATTATTTAGATAGTGAATCATAGCTAATTAGCTGTAAGAGTTTGATTATTGTTATTGAACTCTCAAATTGATATCATTTCCATTTGGATTGTTTCGTAGAGATTGAGTATGATCTAGATTGAATCAGCTAAGAAGAGATTGGTTATTGCTACTATGCTCTCGGCTGATGCTATTGTTAATTGAATTGCTTGTGTGACATTTGATTACAATTTCAGTGGAAGATTGAGTCCTGAAGCTTAGATTTCATATTTCCTTTAATAATTGCAAGTTGAGTTTTATAAATGCATACGTTTACTCTCGTATCAAAGGTTTATACTTCATTTTAAGAAACATTACTCTCTAGATTCATAGCATGCACATATTGTGTACACTCTTGGAATAAAAGGACTTGCCCAGGTTGATGATTAATGTGAGGTAATTAGGAGTTTTAAAAGACAGCTTTTATCAACCAACATTTTGGTGTCGTTGTCGGGAGACTATCGCCATTTTACAAAGAGTGATGTATATCTGATAATTGATGTTTGGAAAGAATTGGGTATTGAAAACAGAAGGTAATAACCTACATAACGAGCAAGTAAAGTGCTTGCTCCTCCACCCACTTTTCAGCACAATTACAAAAAAGTGAAGTAAGTGTTTGATGTTTTTCTGTTGAGAGATAACTGGGTATTAAAAATGGAAGGTAAGAACCTGTGTACTGAGCATGTAAAATGCCTACTCCCTCGCCTGCTTTCCAGCAGAATTGCTAGGAATTTAAGGTAGAAATAAAAATTTGAATTTTTGCATGAATGACTAAGAAGAAAAGACCAGAAAACAATCCAATTCCACATCCCAAACCTGAAAAATTGAAGGGATCGGTGACCCTTGGACAATCAACTTTTATCCGCAGCATCTTAAGAAAAGTTGAATCTCAGCCATCAGTAGGTCCCCGAACTGCTGCTTCTAGACAACCTATTGTCTCCCTTCGAGCCACAGGCTCACCATCTGTAGCCTACACTGAGGTCCATAGTAAAACTAAAGGGACTAAGTAGAGTTTTCAAGACATTGAAAATTCGCGACCAATTCCCTCACAAGAAATGAATTCTTGCAACATTTGTGAAGGAGGAGGAGAAACAAGGGAAACAGAGGAACCAAGATCCCCTTAGGTAGTAATTGAGCATAGGAAACCCAATGTTCCAGATCAATGGAGTGTTGTTAGGATCATTTCCACCTCTTCTAGACAACCCAGGGATAACTCTCTAGCTCCAGAAATCCCAGAAGGGTACTGACATATCTTTGATCAAATGGCCATAAATCCACAAACACCCTAGACCTCTACATTACAATATCCTATTGTTGACACAGTTATCAACGCACCCATGAAAGATATCCCTCTACAAAATATTCCCACCTTTCATGGACTCACTTCAGAAGATCCGGATGCGCTCCTATTTTAATTTTATGTCCTATGTCGGGGTTATGATTACACAACCAATCCCCAGAAACTAAAGCTGATTCCCTCCAATTTAAAGGGAGCAGCCCTGCGTTGGTTTATGGGACTAGGTGGGGGCACCATAAATGATTGGGACCAAATGAAAACTGCTTTTCTTAAAAAATATCAGGATTATTGCACATCTGGAGAACTAAAAGATGAGATATTCCAAATGGTAGCAAGACCTAGTGAAACTTTGGAAGAGTAAGTGGAGTGTTTCCAATATAACCTCCAAATGTCTCCCTATGCAAATCTACCTCTACCTGATAATGTGATAAAAACCACGCTAATTAAGGGGATGAAATACCAGTGGATAGAGACATTAAATATTATGGGTAAAGGTGATATCTATCAGGAAGACTATGCTAACATTATTGATTTGTGTATCAGGTGCTCAAGGGGTAGTACAAGACTGAAACTAGTAGAACGTGATATGATCACCAGGGACAGCAAAATCTCTCGCAGAAGCATTACTCATACTGAAATTGGAAACCTGTTGGAATATTTCAAAACAGATACCCTGGGAACCTTGACAACACAATTAAACATCATGCAAGCCAAGCAGAAGCAGGCCGAAGCAGAACATAAGCTGGTTATTTTTTTCCCTCGATGCAGGAAGAAACATAGTCATAAAGAATGTCCACTAGATATGGTAAAGACCTGTGCTATATGCACTAAAGAACATGCCACAGAAAATTGCCCATCACTCCCAGGACTAAAAACGGTCTTCAAAGAAGCAGAGGAAGAAATGGAACCAGTCTACCTGTTAAATCAGCGTCCCCAGTGGCAAGCACGACAAACAGGTATGCCTACCTACCCATCTTCATTCTTTCAACCCTCACAATATAATTCTCAGCAATACATGAGAGCTACATGGCAGAACCAACCATCTTTTCCTAAGTGGTTGCCACAAGCATTTTCTATGCCACCTTGGTCCAATTAATGAAATCCAAGGAATAGTTGGCCAAATTCCTCTTGCTTTCCACCATTCTGGCAGAACAATCCATATCCATCTCAATGGTCCCCCTCCACTTTATAAAACCAAAACTGGCAGTCAAGTTGGTAAAGACTACAAACCAGCCAGTAGGAACAATCCCCCTAGCTCAACCTACGCTATCATCACCTTACACATTACAGCAGAATCCTCAACCCAATCTACAACCACAACTCCCATCCCAGCCCAACCCAAATCCCAACAATAGACCAATCTAGTCGGTACAAATTATTGAAGTGCTAGATTTGGAAACCAAGTTAAGAGAGTGTAATGAACTCAAATTGAGGTCTGGATGGATAATCAAGTCAGAGGGTGATAAAAATATACAAATAGAAAAACCACTACCTGTAGAACAAACACCTCAAAGGGAGAATACAGTTAAATAGAAAAGCCACAAACAAACTATTACCTCTTCTCCACCATTCCCAAAAAGATTGTGTTAGAAAATTAAATATTACGAAGCAATGGAACACATAAAATATTGCAGAAATATAAACACAGAAAATGCACAAAACAAGAGAGACACAGATATACGTGGTTCACCCAGTTTGGGCTACGTCC
>APFE030576831.1:184515-211313 GCA_000404065.3 Pinus taeda | reverse complement strand
TAATGAACGGCCCAGATTGACTAGAAATTACTATACTTTTACAAGGAAAATTTACATCTATTTTTAGCTTCGGGGGCGTTGCCCCCGAGAACCCGCCGGGGGACCGCTGGCCCCCGGACCCCCCAGCCGGGGGGGATCGGCCCCCTCGCGTGGAAGGGTGTACAGAGCTTCCTGGGGTATACATTCGGCTGAAACAAATACCTCTGAACAATCATGCTCCACACACAACAAATTGATTATATCTCGCCCAATCGAATATCCCGATTTCGATCTCCTAGGAGAATTAAAAAATCTTTGTATAAAAATATCCCTCCTCGCTATTCAAGACATTCCAATCTATGCAAAAACCATTAAGGAATTGTGTACCAAAAATCCTACGAGGAAAATAAAAGTAACACCAACTGTCCACGTAGTGGGAACTTTGTCTGATTTATTATCAAGCAGAGAAACATCGGTGAAATATGAGGACCTAGGAAACTTTGTAGTCACAGTACAAATAAATGGATGTTCCTTTCCCAATGCATTAGTCGATCTAGGGGCAGACATTAATATTCTCACAACAAAAACCTGTCAAAGACTTGGCATCACAACCTTAGATCCAACTACGACCTTGCTGGAACTTGCTGACCAATCAGTTGCCAAACCAAAAGGGACATTACAGGATGTAATGGTATCTGTAGATTCTTGGGAATACCCAGCAGATTTCTTGATTATTAATCCTAGAAAACTGCTAGATGCTTATATAAGTTGTCGAACTGGCAGTATAACAATAGCAAGAGAAAGTAATGTGAAGAACCTAGCTTTATATCCCCCAGCTCAGCCAAGTCTAACTATAATAAAAACTAGGAAACAACCTGTAACATATTTAACTAAAAATATTCGATCACCACTAATTGTAGCAGATGCTCTTGAATTTAATAATCAAACAGAAGATGAAATTATTAACACTTACAGTAAACACCCAGGTACCATATCTAATCTAAAATGTCACATGATTGAAGCAGCCCTGGATAACGAAATTGAAGATGATCGCTTAAAAGATATCAATGACCAAACAATACCAACAACAACTATTTATAACAGCAAGCCCATTGAAATTGAGCCAGGGAAAGTCCTAAACATTAACAAAAACCTGATTGATGACAAGTAGCAGAGGCTTATCCAACTCCTTAGAAAATATAAAGAGGTTTTCACTTGGAATTACCCAGATATGAAAGGGATTGACCCTCAATTATGTATGCACCACATTTATACTGAGAAAGATGTGAGACCCATTTGAAAACCTCAACGAAGATTGAACCCTCACCTAAAGGATGTTGTTAAAGACGAACTACAGAAACTGTTAGATGTAAATTTCGTCTATCCTATATCTGATAGCAATTGGGTTTCTCCATTAGTTGTGGTTCCTAAGAAGAATGGGAAGTGGCGTATATGTGTCAATTATAGAGAGCTTAATAAAGCAACGCAAAAGATCATTTTCCCCTTCCATTCATCGACCAGGTTCTAGACACATTGGCAGGTAAAAAATTCTTCTCTTTCCTAGATGGCTTCAGTGGCTACAACCAAATCCAATTTGCCCCTGACTCAGCATTTTTGCAGACTTGATAAATGAGGGACTAGAGGTGTAAATGGATGATTTTACACCCTATGGAGATAACTTTGAGCCGGCATTATAAACACTAGAGAAAGTCCTGGAAAGATGCATTGCTACTAGGCTCTACTTAAGCCACGAGAAATGCCACATGATGATGACCAAAGTCCTGATCCTTGGTCATTACATCTCAGTAGTTTGGATTCAGGTAGATCTAGCAAAAATTTAGATAATCCTCTTAATACCTACCCCCTGCACTCAAACTGAGGTACGTAGTTTTTGGGATTTTCTAGGTATTATCGAAGATTTATAAAAAAAAATCTCCCAAATTGTTGCACCATTATATTTTTTGACAGGAAATATCGTTTTATATGGAGTGACAAATGCGACATTCGCTTTGAAGAATTAAAACGGCTAGTATCAACAGCCCTAGTATTACGAGGCCCGAACTAGGATTTACCATTCAGATTTCATCCAATGCATCAGATACGGCCATTGGAGCAGTTCTCGGCCAAGAGGAAGATAAGAAACCTTATGGATATACTACATTAGCAAAAATTTAACTGCTGCTTGAGTTGAATTACACAGTGACCAAGAAAGAGTTTCTAGCTATAATCTATGCTATTAACGAATTCAGACACTATATAACAGGATACCCTGTGGTTTTGTATACCGATCACTCTGCTATAAATATTTAGCTAATAAACCTCTTACGAATGGAAAAGTGACATGATGGTTAATCCTTTTGCAAGAATTTGACATAACAATCAAGGATCGACCAGGAAAGGAAAATCTGGTGGCAGTCTTCCTCTCATGTGTGCCAAAAGTAGATGACGTAGTGGCAATAGAAGACCAGTTCCCCGATGAGCACCTATTTGTTGTAATCATGAAAACACCGTGGTACACGGATGTCGTGAATTACCTAGAAATGGGAAAATTACCCAAGCACATGATGCCTGGAGAGAGAAAATTAATAGTGCAACACAACACTCAATTCTCCTAGATCGAAGGATACCTCTTTCACACAGGAGCCGATATGCATATCCATAGGTGTGTCAGGGAAGATGAAATCTATGATATCTTAAAATCTTGCCATGATGGACCTTGCGGTGGACACTTTGCAGACCGTAGGACTGGACATAAAGTCTTATATATGGGCTATTATAGGCCCACCATTTTTAAGGACACCAAGAAATTTGTCTAGGAATGCGATAGCTGCCAAAGAATGGGTCGCCCTAGCCATTTTGATGAGATGCCCCTACATCCACAGTTATTCATCGAGCCTTTTGAACGTTGGGTCTTAGATTTCATTTTCCCAATAAACCCATCATCTAATAAAAAGACATATATACTAGTTGCAACGGAATAAGTGACTAAATGGGTGGAGGCAGAAGCATTACCAAGGGCAACAAAGGATGCAGTAATCCATTTTCTTTTCCAAATTTTCGTGCGGTATGGCTTGCCCAGAGAAATAATTACAGATGGAGGGCCACAATTTGTGGGACATAAGGTTGCTGCTACATTAAAAAATCATCACATTTTGCACAGAATCACATCTCCATACCACCCACAGGCAAACGGCCAAGTAGAAAGTACCAACAAAGTAATCGAGGTCATTCTAACAAAGACAGTCGCCTCGCATAGACGTGACTAGACTACCCAATTTCTAGAAGCCCTGTGGGCATATCGCACGACTTGGAGGAATACCACAAGATACTCCCCATATCAGCTAGTGTTTGGCAAAGAACCTATCTTCCCCATAGAATTTGAAATTCAGACATTGAGAATACCCCAAGAAGTAGGGTTGGATTTGAATGAAGCACAAGTTAACAAACTACATCAAATCAATGAATTCGATGAAATACGGCTATTAGCTCTTCAGCATACTACACTGATTCAACAAAAAAGAAAAAAATGGCATGATTCCCTCATCAAGAAAAATATATTCCATGATGTTGCCTAGGCACTTCTGTACGATTCCAGGTTCCAGGATTTCCTGGGCAAACTCTAGACTAGATGGTTAGGTCCCTACAAGATACAAGAGGTGCACGGTAATGGCACCCTTACATTAGCCACCATTGATGAGTTTGGATACTCTTTTAAAGAAAATGGACATCGAGTACGCCTCTACCACAAACCTCTTACAAGGGAATCCTTTTGCCAACATATACATGAGGATTCCACAATACAAATTCTCGCTGAAGAGGGCAACTCTTCGATAGCACCAATCCAGTGAAGAATTTATTCTTGAAAATTGTACTTAAAATTTCTTTTTTGTTTTCTTTCTATTTGATTGGATTTTCTTAGAACAGTAGAGATGATTGTTTTCTTATTTTCCTTTGTTGTTCCCTACAGGAAACAGCTACTATTCCCTATAGGGAACAACACTTTTTCGTGTGCATTTTCCTTTGTTGTTCCCTATAGGGAATAGCACTTTTCATGTGTATTTTGCTTTGTTGTTCCCTACACGGAACATCTGTTGTTCCCTATAGGGAACAACACTTTTTGCGTGCATTTTTCTTTGTTGTTCCCTACAGGGAACAGTTGTTGTTCCCTATAGGGAACAACAATTTTGTGTGTATTTCCCTTGTTGTTCCCTACAGGGAACAACAATTTTCCTGTGTATTCCCCTTGTTGTTCCCTATAGGAAACAACACCTTTTGCGTGTGTTTTCTTTGTTGTTCCCTACAGGGAATAGCTATTGTTCCCTATAGGGAACAACACTTTTGCGTGTATTTTTCTTTGTTGTCCCTACAGGAAACAACTGTTGTTACCTATAGGGAATAGCACTTTTTGTGTGGGTTTCTTTTGCTGTTCCCTACAAGGAATAGCACGTTGTGAGTATTTTTTAGAACACCCTTTCTCCCCCTTGCATGATGATCCCTAGACCATCCCAGTTCACTCTTTATGATCCTCTCTATGGAAAAAAAGTACAATACATATTTAAGCACAACAAGTATGGAGTCTTCTGGAACAGGAAAATATCGAATATTATCATCTTTAACAAGATTTCTTTGTGATGATCAAGAAAGAAAGGACATAGTTATCTATATCACTTCACTTTCCTCATTTCCACAATAAATCAAATTGATTGATTATCTGTATCATGTTGGTTCTCCCCTATCCCATATAACTCAATCTATTTATTATCATTCTTCTGCCATCCCTACTCTTAGGAGTGTTGAGCCACCCTCTATGTATAAAATGGGGAGTGTTCAAAAAATAAAAAATAATATATTATAATATATATATATATATATAATATATATATATATATATATATATATATATAATATATTAATTATATATATATATAATATATATATATATTTATTTATTTATTTATTTATTTATTTAATATCTATATCTATATATATATATATTATATATATTTATATTATTATTTTATTTATTTATTTATTTATTTATTATTTATTTATTCATTTATTTATTGATATAATATATATATACATATTCACTAACAATTTTATGATTTTTTTCCATAGATGGAGGATAGGGGTCTCATCATGAGCCAACCTACCATGATCATAAGGAAGGAGCAAAGAGGCATTCCCACTATGGCCACCACACCAGGGATATGATCCAGTGGATGCATCAAGAAACAAAGTCCTTGGAACAGGGGGTCTCATCACGAGCCGGCCTGACCACTTTCACTACTTCCCAATGAATGGCAGTGTATTCATTTGGTTACCATACCAGCACATTCGTCTCTACTATGGATATCATAATGCACTTGCCCAATTATACATAGAGGACCATGGTTCCCAAGGGTTAGAAAGAAACTCTGTCCAAGCTATCGATGCCTGCAGGTAACAGAAGCTTTGCTGATGGTATTGAAGTTCTATTTTCTACATCAATAATTATTATAATGCCCTCTTCTTATGTTTTTATCTTTTCTATGGAGAGATTATGTCCCTAACTTACCTTGAACCTTTATGCATGAGTTAATCTTTTAAAATCAATCATAACAGTTTTAAGTGGAATAACGGCGGTAAAGCATTATTTCCTATGTATGTTATCCTTTTTCTTTATCACTTCACCTCACGACATCTTATCACTTATTGATAATTATCGTTACACGCCTTGTTTTCATCACTCCAATATCCTTTATGATCCTTTCATTAATATACGTACCTTGCCACTTTCATTACCCAATCCATCACCCCTGTACTTCGCCGCCAACACGTCATCCTTTCATTCATTCAGTCATAGGCGACCTATTATTGCGAAGGGGGGCAAGGACCTCCAGTATACTTATGCATGCGCTATCATCTTTTCATTTGATTTTGCATAACAATATGACATCCCATGATCACAAAGCATGTGGCATTATACAGTCCTCGATAATGGTATTTATGTCTATAAAGTATCACCTGATAGATCCATTACAACCATTTGTTGTTCCATCACTCGGCTCTATTTGTTGCTGTGCTTTCCCCACTACACTAATCATTTGCAGAATTCAAGCATTATCGGAGGAAGAACAGTGCACCGAGAACCTTTAACACTGGCTATCTCCAATGAAGCCAGGGAAATTCTAGCTCGCACAGGATGGATAGCATATTTTACAAGATTTCAACCCCCCAATGAGGAAATCCCCATCAAATTTTTACGGCATCTACAGAATGGAAATTCCGTGGTAAGAGGCAGACAAATCACTGTAACAGATGTTGTGATAGAAAAAGTTTCTTGGTTGCCGGCAAAAGGACCAGTATGGGTTGGCAAGTGATTAAAGCTGCATGACGTTGTGGAGGCTTTCAGGGACGAAGTACAAGAGCTAATCAAGAAGGGAAAAGGCATTCGACCATATTCTCTTAGAGAACCATGGGGAGAATTGGCACAAATTTTCCTGAACTATATTACCTGTGGTGGGCGTAAAGACGTGGTAAGGCCATGACAACTCAAACTTTTAGCAGTTTTAAAACAAAAATGCTCTGTTAATTTGCCTGCACTGTTGAATTCATTATTGCATGACACTGCCGAGAGGCTGAGACAATCCCAACACACATAAATAGTAGTTAGCCACCATTTTCTGATCATGTTAATAGTTAGCTATAACCTTGCTCAACAACAATCAACTTGGGATGATCTAATATTGGCCCTCGATAGAGGTGTAGCCCTACCAACACCTAACTCTGTTCCAAAAAGAAAGAGGACTATCCTTTTAAGAAGCATACCTCACAAACGCAGACGATCCACAAGGTTGAGGTCAAAACAAGGAGCATCTAAAAATCTTCAAGGCAGCGGTAGTCAACCCATAGAATTATCCAACCCAGTAAGTGAACAATACTTGCAGCTAGAGTTAGAAGGACAAGATAACCCTGAATAGAAACCTAAGGAAGGAACAGGGCATTCTGAAGATGAACAAAGAAATGAATTGGGACCTCCCTCAACACCAAATATGAGCCCCTAAGATGATCTGTTGCACGACTTTGAGATGGCTCACGTCCTGGCCAACATGAATGTCTACATGTAGCCTGAAGGACTACTCAATCTTAACTTAGGAGAAAACCAATCTCCAGGAAATTTTGGCTATACCACAATTCTATCTCCCTCAAAAGATTGAAGTTGCAAAGCAGAAATAGATACAGAGGCCATTCAGGAATTAGAAAACCAATATGGTGACACACTCCCAGTGGAAAACAACCATGAAGGTCTAGACCCAAAAAACATAGACCAAGAAGAAGAATCAGAGACAGAGATTATTCAGGAAGCTGATAATCAATCAGGAGACACAGTCTTATTAGAACAAATCTAGGGTGAACAACCAGGCTCTTTCGAGACAGAAGCCATTAACGAGACTATCAGCAGACCAGTTACTCCTCTGAAAAGGTATAGAGCCAAATTGAAGAAGCTAAGAAAAGAACAACAGAAGCTTCGTAAGACGGTCAAAAGACTCCAAAGGAAAATAAAATAAATCACAACCGGAAAGGTTCCAAACGATACCCCAGAGATAGTAAATGTGGCCATTCAAACAAAATTATATGAAGGTAGGGGTACAGGAACTCAAACTGAGCCCATACCTACTGAAACAGTCATCACTCAAGCGGAACAGCATGCAATTTTAGTAGACGTAGCTACTCAGATAGAGGATGTACTGTCTTATAGCATGGCTACTCAGACGAAGGTTCGGACCTCCCATAATAAAGAAATACAGATAGAAGATATCCCTTCTCATGGCATAAACACTCAGACAGGCATACAATCCAAAGACATCATGACACACAATGACCCCATTATACTGAATATTCGGGAAGAATTGGCACAAGCTCGGCTCACGTTGGAACGACTTAAATAAGAAACTGTTTCCCAGTAGAAATATCAAGAACTGCAGAGACAACTTTGGGAAATGAATGCAACAGAGAGCGAGACTTTCGACAGATGTAGAAAGGCAAAAGAGAAAATATAGAAGATCAAGCTCAAACTAGACAGAGTCATAGGTCAGACAAACACCATCTACTCACTGTATACGGATGTCCTAGCATGCAGGTCTCCCACCACCAATTATGCCTTATTTTTGTTAGAACAGTACCTGTTGTTGAAAATTAAAGCTGTGAGAGTTGGTAAACCAATTGAACTAAGAACAATTGAAGATTTTATAAACTTCTGCAAGCAACATGTTATAAAGGTCCAGAGGATTCTTTGTGAGTTTTACCTACACAATTTTGTATTAGAGAACAAGGTGGAAAATAACCCAAACCCTTTTGTAGGAGATGTTCAATTCCAGGCCTTTATTTCATTTGCAGTTAACCAACTCAAATGCTTTAAAGCTTATAATGCATTCCAAAGACAGGAATATGGATTGGATATTTGGGTAAGAAGTGAACCTAAGCACCCTTTAAAAATGTTTGCCAACCATAAGAGTTTGATGACACGAGAAGGGGTGATTAAAATTGTAGGGCCCATTCATAAGGAGATTATACATAAAGGAGTATCATATTTCCTCTCCATTCAAGAAATCTCTCTAGCTGACTCCAAGCTCAGGTGGATGGTCTCCACTAGTAGTATGCAGGATAGGGAGCCATTTAATTAGAGAAATTTTAAAGCAGTTGCGCCCGTTTGGTCACCTATAGCAATCTTATTTTGAGGGAAGCACCTTATTGGTTAGGAATTCGGTTTTGTATCCTCTTAAATGTTATCTGGCTATCTACGAATTGCCTGAGGGAAAGGAAGGGCCCGCCTTTGCACTCCTGGCTCAACATCATGGCTTTAGACCAATTTTTGATGCTCCTTCTCTAGCCTACTCTTTAACTGCACTGCATAATAACTACTTACTTTTCATGAGTACATGAAACAGGGTAAGCAGGGGAGTATGTTGAGTTACGAAATGGGTATGTATTTACTCTTAATTTCATCACCTTTTTCCTCTTTTCTCATCTCTTTCATATCTTAATACGCTAACATATTGATGGACTATGATAAGAAACAAATGAACTACTCACAGTTAAGATTTAGCTATCATAACTAACGTTTACTCCTCTTTATGTAGAAAAACGACGAAAGGAACAGTTGTTGTTCCCTAGTGACGGAACAACATAACCCAACAAAGGGAGAATGGAGCACGTTGGTTGCGGACAAGTCAAAGGACGAACCAGGAGGATCAGCGCGAAATAGGAAGGGTGTCTGAAGATAGCATTCAGTTGTGAATCCCTCAGGATCGGGAGATCCTAAGGGATCGCATTTATCTTTTACCTCTTTTTGACTATAAAAGCAAATGATTGTAGGAGGAAAGGGGAGGAATCTCTGTTATTTCAAATTGTAATTTTAATTCATAGACTCGTGATATTGGAGAATGCAACCGTGTTGTAATTCTACTTAAGTTCAACCATTAATATATAATTGAAGTTTTTGTTCATTCATATTCTCTGAAGTAGCTCAGCATTGTTTGTTGGTGGCTAAGGGCCCAACCTCTGGTGGATTAAACTACTTCTTTGTGTTATATATTTCTGATTCTCACAAGTTTTATTAGTTTGATCATTTTCCCATTTTTTGTGAGTTTATCCTATTCTCTATTTATCACTTTCCTGTATTGAAGTAGTATCTTTTCTTTATATTTTACAGCACTGTCACTTGATTCAATTTATGTTTATTGCAGATTAAAATATTTAGATAGTGAATCGTATTTAATCAGCTATAAGAGTTTGGTTATTGCTATTGAACTCTCATATTGATATCATTTCCATTTGGATTGCTTCGTAGAGATTGAGTATGATCTAGATTGAATCAACTAAGAAGAGATTGGTTATTTCTACTTTGCTCTCGGCTGATGCTATTGTTAATTGAATTGCTTGTGTGATATTTGATTACAATTACAGTAGAAGATTGAGTCTTGAAGCTTAGATGGCATATTTCCTTTAATAATTGCAATTTGAGTTTTATAAATGCATCTGTTTACTCTCGTATCAAAGGTTTATACTTCATTTTAAGAAACATTACTCTCTGGATTCATAGCATGCACATATTGTGTACACTGTCAGAATAAAAGGACTTTCCCAGGTTGATGATTAATGTGGGGTAATTAGGAGTTTTAAAAGACACCTTTTATCAACCAACAGTATACTTTCCTAAACTTCACCTTTTATCATCCCTATATCTCTGAACTGATATTCCTTTGTTCATTCTCTCTGTCACATGTGTACCATCCTGTATAATCATACTTCTACCATCATGTTGACATATTTATCAAGTAGGTTTCCATCAAGGACAATGCATTAGTCATAATACCAACACTAACATCAATTATTGTTTTTCTCAACTTTTCATTCTCAAGCTCATAAATTTCCAATCTCTCCTCTTTCTTGATATTTTCCTTTAATAGGTCCTTGACATCCTTTAGAGCAGGGATCAACTACTTTCTAAACTAGATCCTTTCATTGATATCCTTCTCTTCACTTTCAGAGGTGCTAGATGAGTCACCACAAAGATCTATATTCATATCTATGACCCTACGATATTTCATAGGTCTGAGAAGTATCCCATCTTCATCATTGCTTTGGGAACTCTTATTTTCTCCTATGGATGAGAAAACTTGGGATCTCTCTTCTTCCTCTGAGGTACCCTCATTGGTTATTGCTACAAGTGTAGGTCTCTCTTGACAACAACTAGGTGTATGAATATATTTATGTTCAAAAGAATAATATATACACCTAGTAGCTAAATGACCTATCTCTTTACAATTATCACAAAAAAATATCCCAACTTCAAAGTAGCACGGTCTCCCTTCTAATACTTTTTCATCATCAACGTGAGTGTGATGAGCAGTAACTTTTTCATGTTATGTTTCATTGGTAGAGAATCAGGGTTCCTTGGCCTCTTCTTGAGCCACATGGTTATATGCTACATACAGACATTGTAGTAAGTCCAGCATTTCCCTTATTGTCTCACAATTCCTTACTTTATCAACATCTAGCTTAGATAGCTCTTTCATGATAATCTCCTAGGCTTATTCATTATGCTCACTCCTTTCTCCATTCAATACAGAGTGCCATACATAAATATCCAAAGCCATTCAATGGCCTTCCATTCTAACCTTCCAAAGTACATACTCTAATCTATTTAAGAATGGAATGCCTTTTGATGTAAGCCAATTTTTATTAGCAATTGTTTCCCTTTGATCTACCTTCTAGTGATTAAGTTATTCCTTAAGGAAATTGGCTCTGATACCAATTGTTGGAAACAATGTTGATGCTGAGAGGGGGGTGAATCAGTATTAAGGGTAATTTTAACTTTTATGCCAATTTATTTTTTCCTCATTCAAACTTGGCATCCATTATATGAGAGCAACCATTAACAACCAAATAGTATCCATATCAACCAACACAAGCATACACATTGGACATAGAGTTTTTATGTGGAAACCATTTCGAGAAAAAAAACCACCAAAGCTTGTTGTTATTATTGATGTAAAATAGGAGCACATACTCTATTACATCAATCTATTTGTGATCCACCACTCATAGGAGGCACCAACTCCCTTTGATTGTTTGTTAGCACCCACTAGCAGGAAACACCAACTCCCTCATTTTGTAGACACCTGATCAGCTTACCAGAAGCACCATGTGAAGCACCAACTTCAAATATTTTTTGCAAGAACCAACTTGTAGCTCCTTGGATTTATGCAAGCACCAACTTCCAAGAGGAACTAACCCCCAAGCCTTCTTCAAATACCCACTAGAGATGGAAGAACCAACTTCCTGTATGTGGGCACTGACCCACATAGAATAAGGAACTAGTGTTCATTGTATATGGTAGCCACCTTGCTTGATATAATTTTTGTTCTTCAGCCCTTGGCCCACACAACATCCTTTGTTTTGTACTCACTCTACAACAACTCGTTTTTCTGCTCAACAACATTCACTAACACATAGCACTCTCTGGACTTTGCTCTTCAACAACATACTCTCAGCTCTCAAACCCTTCAATTCCATAGGCTCTCTCTACCTCTCACAGCATAGGCTTACCTGGCCTTCTTCCTTTGCACAGGCACTTTTGGCCTCTTCTCACACAACAACATAGCCTCTCTCAGGGTCTCTTTCCTCTGCATAGGCACTATTGGCCTTTCTCTGTAGAATAGGCTCACTTGGCCTCACATAGCATTGCGCGCACACATACATACAGCTCTCCACATAGCTCTCTCTGGAAACAATGCTTCTTATCCCCACATTGCTCAACTACGATTATGGGTTTTGTTCCTCTACTCCACACTAGTCGATGTTGGATCTTCTGCCACTCACACTATGCAAGAGTGTACTCTTGCACTAGATTCTCCATCCTACTGTTGCATCTCATCACTTGAATTTTTTCACTGCATTAAAAATGAATATGGGCACCTGAGTAATCTCCATACTGATAATTAATTCTCAATTAAACTGCACACTTCGACAAGGCATTCTTCCATACACACAGCACGGCTCTCCATTCCTGTGAATAAATATCATGTCCCCAAGGCTCTAATCTTTGTTCAAATCCTTATAGCACACAAGCAATATCTTGATGGTTTGTCTCAGCTCATGACAGACTCCATTATTTCATCCTGCACAATCATGGTCCTCTCTGCCTTGACCCAGTGATCGTTGGTAGTTGTTATTTATTCTAGTGACCTCCTTTGCACTCATTTTCTCTTCGGTAGTCGACTCATCCATCTTGCATACTCCTTTGTGTTGGTCTTTTAGAGCCCAAACATCTCTTAAATTTTTTAAGAAGATATTACGATATTACAATACTCTGATTTGCCTTTAGCCCCTTCTTGTTTTTCCTCCATGGGACCAGGTGTTGTGAACATTGGTATAGCACTTAGGTGCTAAGCCTTTTAGGATCCATATGGGGGCCTATCTCCTTATGTAATTTCTCTCCCTCTTAGTTAAGCTCCATGACCAAGTGCCAACACATCAGAAGCTCCTTGGTATCATAACCTTTTTAAAAGGCAATTACCATTAGAGGAAATTTGTAGGTTTTAACCTCATACAAAAATTACTTGCATACGAATTCTAAAAATAGAAAATAAACAATGGCGAGAGAATAAAACATAAACTTGATATACATAGAGATTTTCCCCTAGATCCCAAAATCGGGACTACCAAATTGATTTTTCATTGTATTCCTTTCAAAGTTACAATACATATATATACATGTCGAAGCATCCATAAACTTGAATCCATTAAACCTGGATTAGAACATAATCATAGTTCCCTTGATCGGATATACAAAATACCATGGGAAGAAAACCATCATGCCCAAAACCATGTGCGAAATCCATGCACAAATCCATAGGTAGGTCCCCCCACCTAATATAGGGTCCCAAAAAAAATTCCCCGGGGCATTGCCTCGGACCTCGTTGAGGGGGGCTATCACCCCCCTCAAACCCCCCCTACTGCACTCGGCGCAAAAAATAGGGGGAACTTCCCCTAGCCCCCCCACCCGGTGTGGGGCTATTCGTGGAAAGAATATAGCACACACCCAAAAACCTCCCACTTGTTGTTTTCCTTCCACAGGGGGCCATAGGAGAGCTTAGTCATTGGTCCAACCCTACAACTCCCATTGTTTCTCTACATCAAGAGAAATTCTTAGTGCTAACAGACTTTTTTAATGCATCTGCACTATTCTTCAAAGTGTCCACCTTTACCAACAACACCTGTCTATCCTCAACCATATCCCTTACAAAGTGATATTGAACATCAATGTGCTTTGTCTTTGAATGATAAGTAGAGTTCTTTGCCAAGAAAATTGCACTTTGGTTGTCACAATCTATCCTTATAGCTCACTATACTAACCCCATACTTGAACATAATCTTTATAACCAAACTACTTCCTTGCTTGCATGAGTGGCTGCCATGTATTCTGCCTTTGTAGTTGAAAGTGCCACTACAAACAGTCTCTTACTCATCCAACTGAATGCACCTCCAAATAGGTTAAATACAAACCCACTTGTAGATCTCCTCTAATCGATATCTCTAGCCCAGTCTGCATCAACAAATCCATGGATGTCCAAAACTCTATCCAATATTGGTCTTCCTTGGTAGCACATACCATAATCACTAGTGCCAGGCAAAAACCTGAAAACCCACTTCATTGTTGTCCAATGCTCCTTCCCTGGTTTTGACATAAACCTACTCAATACTCCCACTACATGTGCAATGTCTGGTCTAGTACATACCATTGCATACATCAGGCTACAGACTGCACTTGCATATGGAACACGAGACATGTTCTCTTCCTCTTCTTGTGTCTTGGGACACTGTTCAGTAGATAACTTTACACCAACAGGAATAGGAACCTTCACCAGTTTACTATCTTGCATATTAAACCTCTGAAATATTGTCTCAACATACTTCCTCTGGTTTAACCATAGCTTCCTTTTTTCCCAATCTCGTTTAATTTCCATGCCCAGAATATAGTTTGTAGCACTAAGATATTTCATGTTGAATTTGGAGAACAATTGGGTCTTTAATTCCTGGATAATTTCTTTGTTATTTCCAATCAAAAACATATCATCCACATAAAAGACAAAATAAATAACACATTCACCAATTAAAATACACACATTGATCTTCTTTGCTTCTGGTGAAGCCAAGTCCCTATATATATGTATCAAATTTCTGATACCACTTCCTTGGTCACTTCTTCTTAAACACCCATTTGCTTCCAATGGGTTTCCTTCCAGCCGACAACTCCACCAAATCCCAAGCCACATTTTTGTGCAAAGATTTCATTTCATCAACCATGGCCTATTTCCAGAGTTTTCCATCCTATGAATCTACCGCTTCCCTGACCGTTCTAGGATCATCATCAGTAATAGATAAAGAAAATTTTGAACAAAAAATATTTGGACTATACCTTTCTGGTTGACTTCTTTCTTGAACTAATCTTCGCACAACTAGAGTTTGTGGCTCTTCATCTTTTGATTCCTCTTCCATTGTAGAGTCTGATTCCTCCTCCTTTTTCTCAAACTCTATCTTCTCAGGTTACATTGGTAAGACTTCATGTTTAATAACATCTTTCACCTCTCTAAACACCACATCATAGTTGTACACAACCTTCCTTGTTTCTGGGTTCCAAATCTTATAACCTTTTAAACCATCCTTATACCCAATAGAGATGAACCTTTCAGATTTACTATCCAGCTTGGTTCTTTTCTCCTTTGGAACGTGTACATGCATCACATCCAAATACCCTCAGATGTGAAAGAAAGGGTTTATTACCAGTCCATACCTCTTGTAGAGTCTTATCCTCCAACACTAATGAAGGTGATTTGTTGACCAGGTAACATGTAGTCTCCACTGCCTCTGCTCAAAATTATTGTCCTAACCTAGCAACACTGAGCATGCTTCTTGCATTTTTCATCAACGGCTTGTTCATTCTTTCTGTAGCTCCATTTTGCTGAGGTGTGTATGGAATATTATTCTACCATGCTATACCACACCTCTTAAAGAACTCTTCAAATTCCTTCTTGCAAAACTCTCCACCATTATCTGTCCTCGGCACCTTTATCTTCTTCTCTGTCTAGTTTTCCACCAAAACCTTAAATTCTTTAAACCTATCAAAGACTTCAGATTTATTCCTGAGGAAATATATCCATGTATTCCTTGAGAAGTCATCTATAAATGATACATAGTACATAGACTTACCCAGTGATGGAACTGGCACAGGTCTAAACACATCATTGTGCACAAGCTCTAATATTTGTTTCGCCCTATTAGCGCTAAAGGGGAAACTCACTTGATTTTGCTTCCCATATACACAATTTTCACAGAAATCAAAATCTAGAGAGAAATTAGACATGCCTTCTACCATACCATTGCCATGAAGTATTCGAAGGCCCTTCTCTCCAATATGTCCAAGCCTTTGATGACATAGCATGGTCTTTTCTACAGATACCACTAGATTTTCTACTCCACTTTCAAGAACCAAAGAACTGTTGCACCCATCAATAATAGTGCTACCATGAAGCTTGTACGGAGTACCAATCCGAACTCCCTGCATCAATACCAGTGCTCCCTGAACCATCTTGCAAGTATCTTTCTTGAATACTATTTTTACACCTGCATCATCCAACTTACTTACAGAAATCCAATTTCTAACCAATGCAGGAATGTGCAGAACACCCAGAAGCATTCTAATCCTTCCACCTTATAACTTGAACTTGAATTTTCCACGACCGATGATTCTATCCTTCCTGTCATCCCCTAAGAAGACATCACCACCATCATATTTATCATATTCGCAGAACCACTCCTTGTCGGCAGTGAAGTGAAAGGATTCACCTAAGTTAATCAATCATGCCTCATTATCTACATGTGTACTTGAAGAAGAAGCCAAGTAAACATCCCCACCTTCATCTGAGGTGGTTTTCACCTTTGAAGAAAGGGCATCATCATATCCAATTCCTTTCTCGGGAGCTTTAGATCTATAGTCCTTTTTGAAGTGCCCTTCCTTTTTGCATTTCCAGCACACCTTTACAGGTTTTCCTAGAGATTTAGATATCCCTCTAGATTTAGATCTCCCACTTAAGGATTTTTTTTTTTTTTATATTCTTTGACCATCTTTGTATAAACAAGTCATCACCATTCTAGCCCTTCGTATTTTTCCGTCTCATCTCCTCTGATAGCAATGATGAGATTATTTCATCAAACTGCAAGGTAGTCGCATTGCCACATATTGCAACAACCAGACTATCCCACAAATCTAGTATAGAACACAACAATCTGATGCACTTGTCTTCATCTGAAATTTTTATATCAACAGATAACAATTGTCTTACCACAATATTAAATGCGTTCATATGCTCTATCACTGAGTCTCCATCCTTCATCCTCCGGTTATACAGCTTTTTTCGTAGGAACAATTTATTCACCAGAGACTTAGATTGGTACAAATTCCCTAACATGTCCCACAAAGACTTCATTGAAGCTTCCCCTGGTACATTCAAATATTGAATCCGAGATACATAATTGTATTGTTCTCTTTGCCTTACGATCCAACTTCGCCTAGTCTTCAGCTGACATTGTTGTTGGTTTAGTACCCAGATCTATCGCGATCCACTAATATTTATCCACCAACAAATCCTCCATCTTGATTTTCCACAACTCAAAACTCTGACCATTAAATTTCTCGATCTCTATCTTTCCATTGCTCGCCATCTTCTTTCACCACAAGAATTGATCCCGCAAATCTCCCACTAAACAGGGTCTACCACAGGCCCAAGGTAAAAAACTCCTCAACAGCAAAGGCATCCTCTTGAAGCCAAAACATCTCTGATACCAAATTTAGGTTTGAACCCCATACAGAAATTAGCTACATATGAATTCTAAAAACAAACAATGGCAAGATCATAAAAATAAAATAGATATACACAGATATTTTCCCCTAGATCCCAAAACTGGGACTACTAGATTGATTTTTCATTATATACATTTCAATGCTACAATACATATATATACATACAAAAGAATCCATAAACCTGAATCCATTAACCCTGGATTATATCATAACCGTAGTTCCATTGACCAAATCTACAAAATACCATGGGAAGAATACCATCATGCCCAAAACCATGTGCGAAATCCATGCACCAAACCATAGGTAGGTCTTCCCACCTAATATAGGGTCCATGGGGCACTACCTTGGACCCCGTAGAGGGGGGCTACCGCCCCTCTCAAACCCCCCAATAGGGGGAGATGTCACCCCCCTACTATGCCTGGTGCAATGAACAGGTGGAGCTTTCACCCCCTTGTGACCACCCCCCCCCCCCCCACGCGTGGGGCTAGTCGTGGAAAGAATATAACACATACCCAACAAAATTTTAGCCTAAAAGTCCTAATGAAATTTCCATGTAATTTACATGTCATATTATGTAAACTAATCAAAATCATTTAAATTTAAAAAGAGGTACATGTAAATATTTTGGAGGAAAAACAAGAAAAATTACTTTTTTAATATTATTTTTGTCTTATCTCCGTATACGTTTACCCAAATTTCAAGTGTAGGCACTCGTTGGATTCCAAATTAACTTCCACATCCTACACTTTTTTAATGTATTTTCAATTTTTATTAATGTGGGTCTTCTCAAAGTATGCATAATGGGTAATCGTTGGATGTGGAATTTAATACCGCATCCAGTGAGTGTCTACACTTGAAATTTGGGTATACCTATAAGGAGATAAGCAAAAAATACTATTAAAAAATTAGTTTTTTTTTATTTTCCCTCCAAAATTCATAACTCCTATTTTATTATTTTAACTATTTTTTTATTATTTTTCCTTGGGATGCCTCTTTTAGGCTAAAATTTCCTCTAATGAGCGGAGTTGCGAAATCCTCGTCCTCTGATATTCTCCATAGCACTTAGGTGATAGCCCTGCTCTACGCCCTTGGTTCTTTAGGTCTCCACGACCAAATGTCAATCCACATTGGAATCCCATGTATCGTAACTTTTTTAAATTTGAGTTAGAATTAAGTTACGAAATCTCCTTCCTCTGATATTCCAACCTTTGAGATGTCGTCATTTGTTATCATCTCCACATGATGCCTCCTAACTAGTGGAACGTGTCACATGGATTTTCCAAATTATGCCACCTAATAGTGTTGATTCTAACTGCCACGTGTCCTCCATACTGGCATGTCATGTTGACATCATCTGCCACCATCAACTCCTCAAGGCCAATCAACTGTTGCCACGTGTCTTGTCCTGAGGAGAGAGAAAGAGTCACTTGGTCCATGGTTTTGCAACAATTCCTTTGTAATTATCTACTGTAAAAGAACTCAATTATTAAGCACTTACAATATTCCGATCTCTGAATTTCTGAAATTTATAGGCTCCAATATCCCTAGGTTCTTGCCTGCTCCAAGGTTTTGATATGTCGACCTTCCGATATTCGGGGGTTCCGATGTTCTTCCTACTCAACCCTTCTGATATCCAAATGTTCCAAGATCCAACCCCCTGCCATCAGAACTTAATCGAAAAGCAATTACATCGAAGTCATGAAAAACTCCAACCTCCGATATCCCCCTGGGTTTTGAGGTCTTGAAATTCAAGGTCTAAAATCTGGCCTCCTCCTAGGGACTTCAAGGTCCTTACTTTGGTTGTCAATAACTTTTGATCCTAGGACCCATTCATGGACTTTCACATACCGTTAGAAATATCTTTTCAAGCACTATCCAATTGTTCTAACTCCGAGAGTATCTGAGTTGATATCTTGAGGCAGAATCTCCTCCAAATTTTGGGACTCCCAACCATCATAGCTATCATTTGTGGCGTCTCCAATAAGCCTTCTAATATGATGATTCTCTACAGAGAACTACAGTAACTATAGGACTCTTGCTAAGCTTGGGACATAAACCACATCAATGCTAGTGGACATCCTTGTTTGTCTTGCCTAATGGACATCCTTGTTTGTCTTGCCTAGTGGACATCCTTGTTTGTCTTGCCTAGTGGACATAAATGTTTGTCTTGCCTAGCATCATGCTAGCACATACATCCATGCTAATATGGTTGACACCAATGCCAACACACTTGCTAACTATCAAGAAAGACCAACTACCCAACTTGATCTCTCATCATGACTATTGACATCAATGCCAACACACTTACTACCACTAGCATGATAGACAATACCAACTCTCCAACAAAGGATAATAAGTATATCAAGCTTTTGATAATCACATTCCTCGGTGTTTGTCCATTACCAGCAAGCCTAAACAATACCCTGGTGGATTCACCTTAATAAATCACAAGCATAGCTTCGCTGCCAGTAGGCCTAAACAGTACCCTAGAAAATTTTCTTGCTTCACCTCTCTACGTAGGAATCCTCACTATTCTCCACCCTTGATTTTATTTTCTTAAATATATGCTTGAAGAATTTATTTAACTTTTATAGCCTTGGTGGAAGAGGGATCCTAAATTTGTAAGAGTAGGAAAGTTTGTTTCTTGATTAAGGGATTTGAAATATAACTGAAGTTATATCCCCATTTTAAATTTTTCTACTTTCCCTTCTCTACTCGGTTGAGACAACAAGTCAAAACACCATTCATTGTAAGTTTGAGTTAGGAGTGAAGATCCTAATAAAGATACGGGCTTCATAGTTTGATCAAATGATTTCCTTCTGGAATAGATTATATTTTTCATTCAAACATCATAGACTTTAAAGATATATAAACCCAAATAGAGAAGAGGATAACAAATCAGCCAAGCATTGTTTGTGTCATCACAATTACCCTTTTCAAGTTTTGTGACATTGTGATTTGATCCAAACATGAGCATATTTCATGCAGAGTCTTATTAAACAAAACATGAAAGAAAAGACTTGACAAAACCGAAAAAAATAGGATCAAAAGAACGAAGCAAGCATTAAAGTAAACTAAAAGAAACATGCAGAACAAAAAATGAAAATAAAACAAATGTAGAGACTAGATGGAGAGAAAATGCAGGATGAGTGTACAAAAGAAACTAGAATGCAACTAAACCTACTCCTAACCTAACTAGATAGAAGGTTAGGGCTAAGTGTAATGATATTTCCAATGTGGCCACCGTAGTTCCCCACTTGAAAACAAAAATATACAAACAATTAAACATATTATAAATCATTGTGCAAAAGAAAATATAATGACTTGAAAAACTTACACAATGAACAAAAGGTCTTGGAAAATGGAAAAAAGATATGGCATAGAAACTAATTCTAGCCATTTCATAATTTTACCTTTTCACTTAGAACCATAAACCAGCAAACCTTGAAAAATTGTTGTGAATGTACATGCATATGTGTTTTCTTGCTTAGCAAACATTAGAAAATATCAAAACTTATTATTAGCATAGGAGCTTTCTAGGTAAGATTTCTCTAACCATTCAGCGATTATATCATGATATTCATAACAACGTGTTTGAACACCTTAAAATTCTTGAGAGAATGAACTTTCAACCAAAGCGTTTGAATCGCAAAGAGAATCTTCTCAGGGGAATTCAGTATTATCTTTCTCAAAAATCTTGTCAAGATGGTGAGGACCTCGCATAACCTTCAACTCATACTGAAGTTCCTCAATTATCCAACAAACATATGAAAAACGAAATGGGGAATCAAAGAAATCAATGGATTTCACAAAATAAACCATTGTAAAACAATTATCATCGGATATGCTTATAGGAAAATAATTAATTTGGTGATAGTTGTTAGAACTAGTATTAGGATCAGATTGGTTGGTTAACACATAAGATTCTCAATTTTCCATTGTTTTCCTTTATATCCAACTACATGAAAAATCAATAATATCAAAGCTTAGGGAAGTTAAAATAAATATTGACATTGTGAATCCACGAAACCAATTAGGATACTGAGTTGACAAAATATTAGAAACATGTGACAAATCAAACCCAGTATTTATACCAACACAAGCGATTTGGTCCACTGAATGATTGAAACATTTGAAAACACTCCATAAGAGGAAATGTGTCAGGAAAATGATTATCTTCATGACATATACAAGAGAGATGAGAAGGTAATTGATCTCGAAATATTTAAATAGAGAGAAACTTTCCAACCCAGAATGACCTTTATCTTGGCAGTCTTTAAGGCTATAAGGATCTGTGAAAGATGTGCTCTCCAATCCTTGGTATAATGCAAGGGATTCAACTGAAAAGGGACTAACCAAAAAATAATCCTTTATTTGATCAGAAATTCTAAATAAGGATCAAGAAGGTTTAATTAGAAACACTGAAATTCCTTTATGAATGAACTCATAACCAATGGATGAATGTTAAGGAATATCTATTCATGAACATGGATCCAACTTATTTCAGAGACCTCAACGGGATTGTGAGAACCTTACATAAGCATCAACATGCATTGAAGTACCTTGACTTCCTAACAGGTTTCTAAACTTTCTAAAGGCAGATCAATAAATCTAGGTGGCTTGGAAAAATCAACATGCATACATGCACCACTATCATGAGATGCATCAATGAAAACATTGTTAGTGCCACTGGTTTGATCAGATTTGAGATGAGGCATATTAAACTCTTGATGGATAAAGTATTCAAATGCATCAACCAAAAAACCCCTTAATTTGATAGAGTTAGGACATCTTCCTCCTAACTTATGAAAGATTTAAAATTGAACAGATCATGAATAATGCATTCAAGTTTTTCATCCTCTAAATGTAGGATCACACTATCATGTATCGTATTCGTACTACGATTAGCCAGGTAGGTATCTAAATAATTACAAAAAATTGTTGTTCTAACATATTCATCAATTTCATTTAGGTACAGTGAATGATTTTTCAAAGGTGAGAAAATAGAGTAAGATTAAGGAGGATATATACTAGTTGTAACTAAGTCAAGTCGAAGATTAATTGAATCAGAATAATCTTCTACAATATAATGATCAAATAAAGGCATATCACTATGATCTTTAGATTGATATTCTTTTCTTCAATATGGAATATAGCGACAAAATGGTCTATAAAATTCCCTCCCTCTTTCAAAATGATAATCTTGCATCTCTGTCTGATCGTTGATCTTGTAGTATTGACGATATTTCAAATGAATCTAAGCCTCGCATTCAAGTTGAGACTTTAGATAACCATCAACTTGAAATCCATATTTCTATGAATACATATGGTGATGAGTACCCAATTTCATTGAATGATATATTTTCTTCCTTTGAGGACTTGGATTTTCAAGGTATTAATTCATAAACTGCTTCTCATAGCTTGCAATCTTCATATATTGGATCGGATACTTTTTCAATTCAAAATTATTTTGAAATATCTCAGATTCATGTATCTTAAGGTATCAAATTTGAGGAAATAATTTGTTAGGATTTTGAATCTTCTTGCTTAATCAAAACTCCCAAAACCTGGATCTCTCATCATCTTTTACAATTTGCATCAATCCCCTGCAAGGACAAGAGTAAAATTATTCCCAAAAGTTATAACAATCTTGGATAACATTGGCTCCAAACCTTAAATTAAGACTCCATCGCACTTAGCTTAATGACAATATGAAATGGTGAATGTTGCATACATGCAAATTGTGTTGGTCAGTGCAAGTTTCCTTTACTAAAAGTGTGATGACACTTAAAAATGAGGAAAACTAAAATAGAATTTCGAAGCTTCCTTCTATTGACGCTTCCTTCCATAAAAGCTTCAAGAGTTGATTCATCCATTTTCTACTGAATATGATCTTGAAATCCTAATAATAAGGCTTATCCCTCATCTCATGGAACTTACCTCCTTTAAAAGTGGATCTATCCCTATTATGGTGGATCTAAAACTTCCTCGTTTTCCCTATAAAAGAATTACGTATTATAGTCTAGCCTGGGTTGGATTTTGGAGACTTTGATTCTACCATTATGCTTTGATTTTGAGTTCGTAGATACATAATCTAGCCTTATGCATTGGTGATATTGAAGGTTTTATAAATGTGGCAAAGAAAGGACGTGAAGGTTGGGAGATATTTGCAACATCAAGGCCTTAACAAGGGTTGTAATCATTCTCTATAATCATTAATACAAAGTGCATTTTTTTTCCCATACATCATGTCTTTGATTATACATGTGTAGAATAATGTTCCTTCATCTCTTATATAGAGTAATTTGAATATATCGTATTGTATATCTTGATCTCTTTTCTTGCCTTGGCCAATTTGCAGGTTCTACTTTCGAGAGTTAAAGCTAGAGCTAGAGTGAGCGGATCAAGAGAAGAAGGAAGCCTGCACTGAACACTAGGTAGGTATTTTTCTTATATTTCAAATATCTCTAGGGAAATATAGTGTAGTTTGCTTCGTTGTTTATAGGTTAAGCCATTGAACCTAGGGAGATTGCTTCTATGTGCAGAAGGGATTTGTCCAAAAAATAGGGAAGATAGGCCATATCTTCAACACTTTTCTCCTCTCCATATGAAATACAATTACCTTGTTCTTGATTACAGCTTGAAATAACATATTGAATATCATTATGAGTTGAAATAGTTAGATCAAGCGGATCATGAAACAGGGAATCATGGGACATATGCGGTAGAGGTTTTAAAGTATTACTAGAGGCAATAAACTTTTCATTTGGATCAGATTCAAGATTGGTATTATGTGTTGAAAATGCAACAAGATGATGGAGCTTAGTGAAAAGGAGTCGCCTTCACTAAGTAGTCCCGGAGGCTATTTTTGGTGCAAAGCCTATTTTTTAGACTATGTCTATTTTTAGACATATGGATCATGGTCTATGAGTTGCAGGATGTTGTTTATGGATGATTGGTCAAGTTGGAAAAAATAGATGGACTTCTATTTTTAGACAACAAGATGGTGATATTGGTCAGTTCTAAATCATAGAAACAGTCAAATATTATTAGCCCTTAATAATATTTGGACTCTAAACATTATCTTATTCTCTTAGAGCACTTCAGTTGGAGCTACAGATGTGGCACATGCAACTACTTGAAGGAATCATATGGTTAACTATGGGTTGACTGAGCTATTGCATGAAGGACTTCTGTTAGAACTCAAGTGGTTGAGTTATGTGGAGTTAGATGAGTAGTTAATGGAGTTTTGTTCAGTTTGACTTAGTTGAACTAGTTGTATTTAGTCTAACTAGCCAATACACTAAGTGATGAGTTGTGTGAATTAGTTATTAATTAATTCACTAATTATTAATGCAACTGAAGAATACATCAGTTAACTCAGTGCATGGACAGTTCAGTGGAGACAAGTGTTAGAGGTGAGTGAAAGGGAGAGTTGTGACTATCAGTTGTGCATGAGATTTTCACATGCAAGTGGATTGAGTATATGCCCAGTGAAATAGCCTATGCTCACGTGATTTTCACTTGGGATTGTGCAATAAAGGGAAATACGAGTTTGGATAATTCATTCTCATCCATTCTCAGCAGGGATTGCAGGTATTCTCATGCAAGATTACGCAGTGGAGGCAGGCAAGCAGCGGAGGAGATTTGAGCCAGTGATTGATTCAGATCTGAGATGGTTTGTGTGTAACAGATGGAGATAGTACTGAGTACTTGCGAGGAGTATTGTACTATGTACTGTTACATGTTCTCAATCAGTATAATATACAGATAGCTGGGGGTTTTCAGCTGTATGCTTTCCCCAGTGATATACTGTGTTGATATGTGTGATTGATGTTTCACTGTGCGCATGTGAATGTTTCTGAATGTTTCTTAATTGATGATCAATGTAGAGGAGGTTATGTATTATGCATGTTCCACAAATAATGTATGATCAGGATAATCTCTATGAATAAGTGTCATATTATTCTCAAATTTCTACATGGTATCAAAGCCAGCTGATTTGTAGAAGAGATTTCTACATGGTATCAGAGCCAACTGATTTGTAGAAGAGATTTCTACAGGATATCAAAGCGAGGATTGATCATCAGATCTATTATTCAGGAAGTGACTACGTTTTATTTCTTCAGGCAGAGTCTGTAATTGGGCTAGGTAGCCTCTGGATTCATCCTTCTTTTGAAGGTGAGATATCCGGTGAATGCCCATACAGTCGATCTCTGTACAAGAAATACTTCGTTCTCACGAATTTTAGATCGAAAGCGGTTGAGTTTTTTGAGCTGGTGGAATGGCGCTCAAGGATAAAACTCAGAAACATTAAGTGTGAGAATGGAGACATTATGCCCCAGTATCTCATGAAGTTCATCCAATGCCTGGATGAGCTGGGAAGTGTGGGGATGACTGTCGATGATGAGGATGGTGAGTCTAGCACTCCTTGGTCTTCCTAAGAGCTGGCATAGCTACCGGGACTTGGTGAATGGAAGGGAGAAAACTGCCAAATTGGGAACGACTATGGTCGGATTTGATGCAGGAGGAGATCAGACGGAGCACCAGAGACAGTTCTTCATCTATGCATGATGAGGAGAACTATGCCTTAGCGAGTAAGGCGAAGAAGGGAAGGGTAAGGTTTCTCTTTCCGAATCCAGTTCTTCCAATGATGGGAAGAAGGTTGACAAGTCGAAGGTGAGATGCTTTCGTTGTCATGAGTTGGGCCATTATGCTACTAATTGCCCAAAGAAGAAGTCCAAAAAGGGATCCGAGGAAGGATCTGAAGGTGAGGCACTTGCTTCACAGTTTGAGTTGGATTTCACACTCTTCGCATGCATGGTTTCATCCATGATGGGAAGTGGTTGGTTTCTTGACAGTGGAGCCTCTTTCCACATGACCGGTGACAAAAGTTTGTTCAGTACTTTGGAGGAGAAAGATCTCCAGATACTCATAGGGATGGGTAATGATGAGAAGTATAGTGTCTCAGGTGAAGGCACGGTTATTTTTTCAGAGGGAGCATGGAGCTCACCTTACCTTGACCGATGTCATGTATGTACCAGGACTGAAGAGAAACTTGGTGTCAATCGCGATGCTGGAAGACAGAGGCTATGATGTAGTCTTCAGAGACGGAAAGGTTTTCCTTAGACACATCATCACTAGACAGGTGAAGCAGATTGGTTCACGGGTCAAGAACCTGTATGCTCTTAAGGTTCAAGATGCATGCAAAGCCTTGAGCAGCAAGGCAACTGATGGAGACTTGGTGGTTGAGAGGGAGGGTATATTACCTCTCAACATGCAGAGCCAGAAGAAGTCTCAGACAATTGTGGAGGAGCCACGATTGGTGCGACAACTTCAGGAGGTTGTGGAGCAGCCACAACAAGGAAAGCTGAGAGGAGATCGAGTAGAGACATCTACTCATGCAGAGACC
>APFE030576831.1:159758-180097 GCA_000404065.3 Pinus taeda | reverse complement strand
AGGGTTAGATCTAGTCTAGATCTAAATAAGGCGAATCTACTGATGGACTAAGATCTCTTCGGCGCATGTTCAGATCTGTAGATCTAACTGTCTGGGTTCTTTATGAAGCCTTGAAATCATCTATGCCCGAAGGTACGCAGGTACAGTGAGCGAAAAGTGCGTACATACGCAGGAGCGAAGAGTTTCAGGTGCGCCGGTACGCAGGCACAGAAGGGTTTTCAGGTGCGCCGGTACGCAGGCACAGAAGGTTTTCAGGTGCGCCGGTACGCAGGCACAGAAGGGTTTCAGGTGCGCCGGTACGCAGGTGCAGAAGGGTTTCAGGTGCGGATCACCGCAGGCAGTTCAGTGGACTCAGAGCGGGGTACGCAGGCTAGTAGTTGAGCAGAGTGCGTACGTACGCAGGCTAGCAGTTAAGCAGGGTGCGTACTGTATGCAGGCAAGTAGTTGAGCATGGTGAGTACCAGTATGCAGGCAAGCAGTTGAGCAGGGTGAGTACCAGTATGCAGGCGAGCAGTTGAGAAGGGTGCTTACTTCTCTTAAAATCCTTGTTTATCATTGTTGTGTTCTGGGTTTGGTCCTATTATTATTGATCTGGTTACTACAGTTGATTGGGTGATTCTCTTATACTTGATGATCATTTGATGTTTATGGATCCAGTTTGAAAAATTTATGAAAAGTGGTCCTTGAAAGAAAAGAAGTAGGGGGTTGTAGCTCCCTTCCAGGAGAGACTGGAAAACGAGAGAGAGTTGTAGCTCTCTGCAGGTTGCAGCTGCGTACTGGTAAAGGACTGCACCAGTACAAGACCTTTGTAAAAGGAGTTTCTAATTTGAAAGAAGATAGAGACATATTGCAGCAGGTGGTTTTCACCCACATTGGGTTTCCACCTTACATCTTGTGTTCTTTGGTGTGAATATCTGTTTTCTTTGTTCATGCTCATTATTTTATGGTACTGACATGCGAAACTAATTCAAAGAACAAATAAGGAAGATTTATAAAAAGAAGTAGATAATACTGATTCACCCCCCCTCTCAGTATTATTTCCAACATACATTTTATTTCTTCAGGCAGAGTTTGTAATCGGGCCAGGTAGCTGCTGGATTCATCCTTCTTTTGGAAGGTGAGATATCTGGTGAATGCCCATACAGTCGATCTCTGTACAAGAAATACTTTGTTCTCACGTATTTTAGATCGGAAGCGGTTCAGTTTTTTGAGCTGGTGAAATGGTGCTCAAGGATAAACTCGGAAACATTAAGTGTGAGAATGGAGACAGTATACCCAAGTATCTCACGAAGTTCACCCAATGCCAAGATGAGCTAGGAAGTGTGGGGGTGACTGTCGATGATGAGGACTTTGTGAGCTTGGCTCTACTTGGTCTTCAGAACAGTTGGCATTCCTATCAGGACTCTGTCAATGGTCTGGAGAAATTTCCAGGATGGGAGAGATTTTGGTCAGATCTTGTGCAAGAGGAGATCAGGCGGAGCACCAAAGACAGTTCTTCATCTATGCATGATGAGGAGAACTGTGCCTTAGCGAGTAAGACGAAGAAGGGGAAGGAGAAGGTTTCTCTTTCTGAATCTAGATCTTCCAATGATGGGAATAAGGGTGGCAAATCGAAGGTGAGATGCTTTTGTTGTCATGAGTTGGGCCATTATGCTACTAATTGCCCAAAGAAGAAGTCCAAGAAGGGATCCAGGGAAGGATATAAAGGTGAGGCACTTGCTTCACAGTTTGAGTTGGATTGCACACTCTTCATATGCATGGTTTCCTCCATGGTGGGAAGTGGTTGGTTTCTTGATAGTGGAGCTTCTTTCCACATGACCGATGACAAAAGTTTGTTTAGTACTTTGGAGGAGAAAGATCTCCAGATACTCATAGCGATGGGTAATGATGAGAAGTACAGTGTCTCAGGTGAAGGCACAGTTATTTTTCAGAGGGAGCATGGAGCTCGGCTTACCTTGACCGATGTCAAGTATGTACCAGGACTGAAGAGAAACTTGGTGTCGATCACAATGCTAGAAGATAGAGGCTATGATGTAGTCTTCAGAGAGGCAAAGGTTTTCCTTAGACACATCATCACTAGACAGGTGAAGCAGATTGGTTCACGGGTCAAGAACCTATATGCTCTTGAGGTTCAAGATGCATGCAAAGCCTTGAGCAGCAAGGAAACTGATGGAGACTTGGTGGTTGAGAGGGAAGGTATATTACCTCTCAACATGCAGAGCTGGAAGAAGTCTCAGACGATTGTGGAGGAGCCACGATTAGTGCAGCAGCTTCAGGAGGTTGTGGAGTAGCCACAATAGGGGGAGCTGAGTGGAGATCGAGTAGGTACATCTACTCATTTAGAGACCTCCAGTAGGGGGAAACTTCGAGCCAGGTGGGCTGAGCATGCAGTCATACCTCCAAGTAGGAGGTGGGGCGATATAGGGTGATCATCCCAAGGAGGAGGGGAAAGATCCTTGAGGTACCCAACCTCTTGGATGAGACCTTGCTACAAGATCCCCGATGTGGAGTAGCAGGAACTAACTGATTGGGTAGAGACAGATGTGGATGGAGCGGTAGAGAGAGCGACAGTGCAGGGAATCCCAGGACAGTGCATAGCATGCAGGCTGCAGCAATGCGAGAGGCACAAGTGTTTTGCATAGTGCTAAGTAGCACAGAGAGGTGTGCAATGGTGCAAGATGCATGGAGATGTTGTAGTAGCGCAGATGTCAGAGAGGGAGCACTTGTCAACAGCAGGTAGAGCTTCAGTATCAGAGTATTTTCCTAGCCCAATAGAGTGGTCAGTTGGGAGTGTTTGTTCCAAGTGTTGTTGGAGCAAAATGGACCAGGCAGATGTGTTGCATGCAAAACATTCCAGAGTTACAGGATAGGGGTTGTTGATAATACATATATTGTTGAGAGGGAGTGTTGAAAATGCAACAAGATGATGGAGCTTAGTGAAAAGGAGTCGCCTTCACTAAGTGATCCCGGAGGCTATTTTTGGCGCAAAGTCTATTTTATACTATGTCTATTTTTAGACATATGGATCATGGTCTATGAGTTGCAGGATGTTGTTTATGGATGATTGGTCAAGTTGGAAAAAATATATGGACTTCTATTTTTAGACAACATTAGTGATATTGCCAGCCTAAATACAGAACAGTCAAATATTATTAGCCCTTAATAATATTTGAACTCTAAACTTTATCTTATTCTCTTGGAGCACTTCAGTTGTAGCAACAGATGTGGCACATGCAACTGCCTGAAGGAATCACATGGTTACTTATGGGTTGACTGAGCTATTGCATGAAGGACTTCAGTTAGAACTCAAGTGGTTGAGTTCTGTGGAGTTAGATGAGCAATTAATGGAGTTGTGTTCAGTTTGACTTAGTTGAACTAGTTGTATTTAGTCTAACTGGCCAATAGACTAGGTGATGAGTTGTGTGAATTATTTATTAATTAATTCACTAATTATTAACTCATAATTCAACTGAAGAATACATTAGTTAACTCAGTGCATGGACAATTCAGTGGAGACAAGTGTTAGAGGTGAGTGAAAGGGTGAGTTGTGACTATCAGTTGTGCATGAGATTTGCACATGCAAGTGAATTGAGTATATGCCCAGTGAAATATCCTATGCTCACGTGATTTTCCCTTGGGATTGTGCAATAAAGGGAAATACGAGTTTGGAGAATTCATTCTCATCCATTCTCAGCAGGGATTGCAGGTATTCTCATGCAGGATTGCGCAGTGGAGGCAGGCAAGCAGCGGAGGAGATTTGAGCCAGTGATTGATTCAGATCTGAGCTAGTTTGTGTGTAACAGGTGGAGATAGTACTGAGTACTTGTGAGGAGAATTGTACTATGTATCGTTACATGTTCTCAAACAATATAATATACAGATAGTTGGGGGTTTTCAGTTGTATGCTTTCCCCAGTGATATACTGTGTTGATATGTGTGATTGATGTTTCACTGTGCGCATGTGAATGTTTCTGAATGTTGCTTAATTGATGATCAACATAGAGGAGGTTATGTATTATGCATGTTCCGCAAATAATGTATGATCAGGATAATCTCTGTGAGTAAGTGTCATATTATTCTCAAATTTCTACATTATGTACATTGATATGATCTTGATAAACTAAGGAATCAGCTTTCACTCTAGGCTTACTTAAATTACTAAACCATTCCAATTTGTCCTCAATAGGATGTGAATCATGAGAATTGGATGGAAGTCGAATTGATGAATCAACAGTTTGATTTTAAGTTTTCCCTACTTGATCATTAATTTGTACAAGCACCTCGATTAGTACTAGGAAAGGAGGAGGACAAGAAACAAAATGAATAATAGGTTCCTCCTCACAGATTTGGAATATCTTATGATTCATGTAAGTTGGAAGAGCAGAATCATACGTGGGTTTAGATCCAAAATATTTGACCGAGAGAAGAATTAGGCTCTAAAATGTTTTGCTGATAAAATCATAGTCAAAATATTCTTCAAGAAACTCACAACAAAGGTGAAGAAACAGACTAAGGAAAACCTATAAACATTCACTTAACTTCTTTCTAATATGATCGATCCTATCACATACATATTGATAATAATACATGTTAAAGGCTTCATGAAGCTCCTTAACAATTTTCTCAAATCAATGGATGGAAGCAGTTGGTAATGTATGACACCATTTCTTAACTCAACCTTCAAACGTGAGGGTGAACAACCTAATTTGAACATATTTACAATGAATTCCATTAGAGAGACAAAAATGAATAAATTGAAAGAAGTGTCCAAGGATATTCAGTCCCCCCTAGACATCAAACTTAAATTGAGACAATTTATGAATAATTTCCATGGGGATGGTAAGATCAAAAGCTTTTGAAAAATAGCCTAGGATTATGATTTGGAAAATAGCCATTTAAAATAATGGATTCAAAACAAAATCAATAGGCATAGCTTGTCATCTGGCCCTCCTTTTAGTGTCGGAACGTTGACAGTATTGGACATTGCCAACATACAGGGGGTCTCCCCGATGTGAAGTCCCAATTAGACCACACACCATTTGGAGTAGGAGCCCCATCTAAAGTATTAGCCTGGCCACCATAAGTATAATATTATCCTTGGTCTCAATAAATAACATAAGGGATTAACACATAACCTTTGAAATAAGAAAGCAAGTTGACACTATGAAATACTAATTACAATGTGTAAATGGAGACTTTCACAAGGGGAGAAAAGAGTGAGCCTCCAGAATGCAAGTAGTAGTACTATCCTAAGAGAGACAGACAAGAGAAAGAAATATTTTTTAGTAATTTAGTGAAGTGGTACACATAGACACCATGATCATTAAAAAATATACAACACACCTTCAACAAGATAGGTACCAAATCCAATGAAGTATTTCAATTTCCTTAGTACATATGAACAAAACATATATTGCAAACATCCAAAGAATAGTCTCAAAACATCCGTGATACATGCATGAAAATGTGTTGGCTCAATGAGCTTCAATTATAGGTGAAATATCCAAGTACACAATTACAATGGTGAGCCACTAGCTACAGTAATGGATCATTGAGTCACTTCTTGCTTCTCCAAAGAATAGCATTCTCTCCTATGACAAGTTAGAGAGACAAGACTAGCTCTCCAAAGCCTAAGCCTCCAAAAGCCCTTTTCTTGAGTTAAGAGGTTTCTTTTATAATAGGAGGAATGACCTTTCATATGACTCTTGAATTACCCTCATGACTCTTGGACTTCTAATATGTCCTTTGGACTTCTAAACAACTCTTGAACTTCTAAATGACTTTTGGACTTCTCCTAAAGACTCTTTTATCCATATATGACTATGTGGCTTTTCATATTCCACGCATGACTCTTGCAATTCCACACATTGAATTTTGTCCTATTCTTGAGAATCCATCATTATAGTCCACATGATAATCTGGAATGACACATGGACACATTTGACATAGTCATGACACTTGTAAGGGATACAACTTGACAAGGATGATATGGATATCATGATAAGGTGGCAACGCCAAGGTGATCCCTTTGTTGCTTTGTCTTCAATATTCATGAAATATATAATCAGCACTTCATCTTCACATAAGATACACTTTTTTTCTTATATTCACCCTTCAAAGGATCTTGGTTCAGTATCAGAATCTTTTGAGTTATCATGCAATGTCTTCTTTCTATCATGGTCCAATATCTTCTTCGTGTATTCATAATACTTCTCTTTTTCCCTTCTCCTTGTAAGTGCTTCTTTACATCTTCTCCTTGACATATTCTTTGAGATCCTCCTTTCCATGTTGGGATGATACACTTGCCAATGAAGATCACTTATGACAAGGGAAAATCAGTATTGAAACCATCTTGCCTACCTCTACCTAGCTCATGGAATGAATTGCTTATGTTAAGCATGTAGAAGGGTTGAAAGGTGAAGGCTTGATAAGGAAGGCACAGTTCAACTCAACTGTGGGTTGGGAATGCCTCACTATTCACTGTTACTATACTATGCATTGAGATAGAGATTATTCAGCTAGGGTTTAGCACAAAGGGGAAGAAAAAGGAACAAGGTTGAGAGCTTGAGGCTTGAGACTGCATTGTGTGCTAAGAGGAAGAGGAAGCCTTAAGGAAAGTTCAATTTTTTTAACAAGGGGTCATTTTTCATCTACTATTGGGCGCGGGATCCCCCAAAGGTAGTTTTGGGGTTAAAAGCCCATATTTTGGTCCAATTTTGTAATCCAAATGTAAAGACTCCACATTTTGTGGTCGCGGAGTGCATAGACTTTAAAGAGTCATAGGGTTGTCCACCCTTATTTTGAAAATGTAATGTCGGTTGTAGAAGATCTACCCATGGTCCGCAGACCATGAGATTGTATAAATAGAGATAAGCTCTAAGTAGTTAGGGAAAATAATTGAATAATGGAATCAAGGAAGATATGATGTATGAGAGATAGCTTTGAGTAGAAGTCTGAGTTTTGGGTCGTAGCGTAGGTAGAGGCTCTATAGCTGAGTGCGCAGAGGCCTAGAAGTCTGCAGCTAAGTGTGCGGATGCTTGCAGCTGAGTGCGCAGGGCGGATGAGTCTATAATTGTTCGAAATTATTAATAAAGAG
Organism: Pinus taeda; assembly: GCA_000404065.3. Classification (NCBI taxonomy): domain Eukaryota; kingdom Viridiplantae; phylum Streptophyta; class Pinopsida; order Pinales; family Pinaceae; genus Pinus; species Pinus taeda. The sequence goes on along the minus strand of APFE030576831.1, from coordinate 173,001 downwards.
AAGTATTCTGCAATTTCTTCATCTTTATTTTTGGTTTATGCATCTATTATATTGGGCATAAATTTCACTTATAATGCTTATATGATGCACGAATGTATGTAATTGTATTGGTTAGGTGAATGCAAGTAAGAACATCTGTTTATGCGAAGCTAACTAAGATTTGATAATAAAGACACTTAGACCATTAGGAAGATATCGCAGTTCACTGCCCTAGCAATACGAAAGGACTTCAGCCCCTGGTTAGGGCCGCACGGAAGACGATTGTACCCTTTTGCGAAGGTACTGAAGGGTGGAAGAGAGGGTTAAGCAACCTGCGCAAAGGCAGGTATAGCTGGAACAAAACGACATCACATCCATCTCAAGGGTGTAGAAACTTGGTTCCAGCATCCCCCCATACTGCTTCGGGTGAGACTTTAGTCTGTGCTCCACGGGCTGATGTTGAAAGGGCCAATAGTGTAGGGATTTGTTTGGCTAACTAATGCTAAACCTGGGTTAGGCCCCCACAAGCCAACAAATGGTTCCATTTCCGAGACTGGAATCTGCATGAGAGATGTGTGATGTCGTATCGTTGGAATCCATCTAAGAAAGAAATCAAAGGTTGGTTAGATAAAAGGATTCATGAGTTCTTGGCACAAGAAAATAGAAACTCGTGACTGTCAAAAGAACAGTGGTTGGACTGATACCTATATACGGAGATCCACAAAATATTTTTTGCCTCCTTTCCTACTGAGCTATATGAGTGGATCACGAAGCTAGAAAATAGCCAAGGAAGGTGGAAACTTGATGGTCCTATTGTGTCAACCCCAGAGCTAATGCAAAGGTTGGAAGCATCGAAGGATAAGATCGCGCGTGTTGTCGATCATTTGCTCAATCGCATCATAGGAGGATTTGTTACTGAATTTACAGTGGACACCTCAGTCAGCTATAGCGAGGCGGAGCGATGCTTTTTCAAAGGACCGTTAGGTAAGTACATTAAATCTCTGAATACTTGGATTAAAATGTTGTTGTGAGATAAATGGGTTATGCAGCTACCTTGATATTTGGGACTACGTGAAGCGGAAAAACTTATAGAAATGAAGGAAATAAGGGTCCAGAGTATAGCGCCTTGATTTCACCTCTACGAAGGGATGAAGAAGGAATAGTGAAGGTCTCTTCGCGAAGTGTTATTCAGTTGATAAAAAAAGGATTCCCATGAATACCACCTCTTCTCACACCACCTTCATCTTCTCCACCATCACCTCCAACTTCACTCGTATCACCTCCACCTCCACTGCGATTCAATATGGCAAACACAGTGCCTTTGTTCAAAGGTTTGGGAAATGAGGATCTGGACCAACTCTGGTTCATTGTAAGGGCTATATGGGAAGCTCAAGGTGTTACAGATGACCATATAAAGAAAGTGACACTGATTAGCGCTCTATAGGATCACTTGTTGACCTGGTATATTAAGTACTCCAACAATAACTCGAATGCGAGAGTAGTGGACATCCAAGCAGAATTAAATAGGGAATTTAGCAGGCCTAAGTCCGAGTCACAGTCGATTGTGGGATTCAAAGAAATCATGATGTGACCAGAGGAGACACCATGGGAATTGGACCAAAGATTGAAGTGTCAAATCCGCGAAGCCAGTATGAAATTGACAAATGGACAGCATCGCGAGTGGTTTGTGTCTTCGCTACTACCCTACTTAAGGAGCGTGTTGTCGCAGCAGAAGCTAACAACTCAGGAAAAGGCCTTGGAGATTTCCATGGGACTACATGAGACTGATCCTAATATAGGAGTTTAGCAGATCCACGCGCAACTACAGAATCTGTGCCTTGAGATGCAAAGTTTGAAGCAGGACACAACAGTTCGACTAGAGGTGCACGAGGAGGTATGGTGTTTGAAATGCAAGATTTAGGGTCATGACAAATACCATTGCCCGGTCTTTACAAATTACCTTGCAGGAGGAGGAACGATGCCTTTAAGACTAGAAGCCCAAGTAGGACCTAGTGCAGTGCCTGCTTTATGGTGCTATATCTGTCCGGTAGCCAGAAAACATGCCATAGATAACTATCATGTGCTACAGAAGTATATGCAAACACTACAACATTTGTTCTGAAACTTTTGTAGATTGGTAGGACATGATAAGAGTACTTGCAAGAGTAATGAATTGATGATGGATAGAACTCCCGCCTAAAGGGTTTAGGCCGAAACGTGGCCCCTTAACTAGAATGCAGGGATGGCGTGGATAGGATTTCAGGGGTGCGGATGAGGCAAAGAAAGAGGAGGACCCGATAGAGGTCGAGGACAATTGATTTGCTACAATTGCAGAGGGCCAGGACATTATGCCCGCGATTCCACTAATCCAACGCACCCGTCGTGCAAGTATTGCATGTTGTTTGATCATGAAATAGAAGATTGTCCTATGCTGATAGCTAGGATACGTGACAAAGGAGCGCTACCACCTCCCCCGACTCAGAACCTGCAGATGATGAAGTATGAGCCAAAGTGGAATCGCGACAAGAGATAACAAGGGGAAACAGTCGAAAGACAGTACATGGGTTCGCAAAGCCCCAATAAAAGAGGCTAAATTTGATTTGGAGCGTGCTCGTGAAATATTCATGGAAGCTAAGAAGAGCTTCGCTGAGGCCTCCACTTCAGGAAGCAAGGATAAGCCTAATCTGGAGATGGACCCCTCTATGCTCACAACTTTCCTGGAAACTTGTATGAAGTTACTGTGCAACAGTAACACTATGAAAGGGTTACAAGAACTTATCAATATATGTGTTAGGACCGCGTCAGGTGAACCACGCGTAGTTCGCAAGATCAAAAAGTATAAGACAAGGACGAGGTGAAATGAGGCTCACCATGCAAATCGGAGAATACAAAATGGATCAAGTCATTCTAGATTTGGGATTAGATGCGAATGTTCTACCGAAACAGACATGGGATCGAATGGGGAGACCTGCATTGCAATGGTCTCTGATTCAGTTGAGGATGGCAAAACAGCAAAAAATCATACCCATGGGACGGCTGCAAGGAGTGGTTGTGAATATTGAGGGAGCGAGCGCATTGGTAGATTTTGAAGTAATAGAGATTGTTGACGATAGCAATCCCTACCCTGTGCTAATGGGAATTGACTGGGCTACTAATATGAATGGGGTAATCAATCTAAAGAAGCAAAAGATGATATTTGAGAAGAAACAATTGCGCGTAATAATACCCCTGGATCCTGTTGAAGGATCGCGCTACACAGAACCAATATGTGATTATGACAGTAATGATGATCTGGATTGCATCTATAAGATAACAGTGCGAGACCAAGACTGGGTGAATCCCACCGCAGATGAATGGATTACATGGGAGTATGAGAGTTCCTGCACTTCAGACTTCGACGAAGAAATAAAACATTGGCAGAATCAGTTACATGAAGTAACTATGTTGAATTGCAACATGATGACCAGGTCGTTGCGATGTGTGTCATCAGAGGTAAGAAATCTTCCTAATTATGATGGACTGAATGAGTTAGATATCTTTTTGAATGCATTTGAAAGGGAGGTGCAAGAAAAGCAACGCTTCTAGGCATTGGACCGGGCACTACGTGCTACGCCCATAAGATGGTGGGGTACGCACAAGAGAAGTTTTGATGATTGGCGCGAATGTAGGAGAATCATGCAAGCATGATTTGGGAAGCCTAATATGTGACTGACAAAGAAGTATGATGGGGAGAATGATTTGCGCATGCATATGGACAAATGGACGCAGGATTATGGATAAAAGCCACAACCTGAGTGGGGTCACCTATTCTATCATACCCTGGATGTTATCCTAATGAATTGGTATGTAGAAATAGAGCTCCACCATGGGACAAGTGAATGGGATATCCTACATGAAGGATTCACGATGACCTTCAGTTTTGAGGACGGACTTGACAGTATTGATGAAGCGCTATAAGAGGTGAAAGTAGCCATCTTCAGGATACCACAGGATCATTTAGATATGACGCAGCCTGAATGGGCTACTCAGCTGAGTCACGCATTAGAATGTTATAATGTAACTGCTGAAGAAGAGGATGAAGATTTACAAAAGATTAACATTCCAGAGACAGAAGGCTGCTATGAGGTTCAAGGACCACAGATTGAGAACCCTGATATAACCGCGCCAATGAGAACTAAATAGGTGAACATTGGTATGGAGGCAAAACCCAAATTCGCGAAGAATGGAGACTATTGGGATGACACAACGGTGGATAAGGTTGTTGAATTGCTTTGTGAATACTAGGACTTATTCCCTACCAAGTTTACGGATTTGAAAGGAATGATCATAGATCTAGGAGTGATGAAGACCACGTTAAAACCTGATGTGAGGCCAATTAAGCAAAGGCCTTACTGCCTAAATCTGAAATACAAGGAGAAGGTCCACTTAGAGCTAGAGAAAATGCTAGCAATAGGCATCATTGAGCCTATGGAAGAGTCCGATTGGGTAAGCCCAATGGTGGTACAAGAGAAGAAGCAGAAGGATGAGATAACAATATGCGTGGATCTTAGAAAGTTGAATGATGCTTGTGTGCATGATCCTTTCCCAACTTCGTTCATGGATGAAGTGTTGGACAATGTAGGTGGCCAAGAAGCATACTCCTTCACTGATGGGTTCTCTGGGTACCACCAAATCAAAATTGCGCCAGAGGATAGGAGCAAGATAACCTTTGTGACTGAGTGGGGTTGTTTTCAATACACTGTACTATCGTTTGGGCTAAAGAATGTGCCAGCGATCTTTTCGTGCGTGGTTGCCGCAGCATTCAAGGAATTCATTCATAAGTTCCTAGAGGTCTATTTTGATGACCGAATTGTATTTGGACTAGTTAAGTGCCATGTAGCGAGCTTGCGCTTGATGTTGGATACCTGTCAAAGATACCAGATTGTGCTCAACCTCAAGATTTGTTTGTTTTGCATTCCTTTTGGGAACCTATTGGGGCATGTGGTTTGCAGACAAGGGCTGATGGTAGACCCCACGAATATCGCGGTAATTCTGAACTTGGAAGCATTGCGGAGTGTGAAACAGTTGCACGCTACTTTGGGACATATAGGATATTACAGAAAGCTTATTAAAGGCTATGCCCAGATCACCACACCGATGGAAAAATTGTTGAAGAAGGATGTCTCGTTCTATTGGAATGATGACTGTAAGAAAAGCCTCAATATATTGAAAGAAAATATGGTTATCGCACCGATTCTAGTCTTCCTGCACTAGAAGAAATAATTTCATGTACATGTTGATGCGTCATGTATAGTGTTGGGGACAGTACTAACACAGGATAGCGGAGAAGGCTTGGACCACCCTATCGTGTTCGTAAGCCACAGATTATCCAAATCAGAGAAGAACTATTCCACCACTGAACGCGAGGGGCTAGCTATGGTGTATGTGCTCCAGAAGTATCAACACTAATTGCTAGGGGATCACTTTAAGATGTATACGGATCACTCCACGCTAAAGTACCTGGTCAATAAGCTTGTGTGGGGGGGGCGAATCTACAGATGGCTCTTATTGTTCCAAGAATACAATTTTGAAGCTGTTGTAAAGCATGGACGATCGAACGCAGGACCTGACCACTTGTCGCGCATTGAGACAGGGGAGAAACCCCCTAATTTGGAAGAAGGATTACCTGATGCACAGCTCTTTGTTGTGCATGTCGCAGAGGGACATTTTGAGGATATAATACACTTCCTAACAATTGGAACTACACCGGAAGGATACTCTATCCAACAAAAGAAGGAATTAGTGGTGCGCGCGGTAGACTTTTCTATCATTGTTGGGCATCTATACAAAATGGGGAATGATGAAATATTTCAAAGGTATGTACCTGAATTTGAACGAAGCAGCATCCTCGGGGACACTCATGGGAGCGTTGTGGGAGAACATTATGCAAGAAGACAAATTGCGCAGAAGATTCTACGTGCAGGGTTATGGTGGCCAACCCTTCATCGGGATTCAAAAGCATATTGCAAGGCATGTGATGTATGTCAATAGACAGGTAGGCCATCGCAAAGGGATGAAATGCCTTTGAATCCCAAAATGACGTTACACCCTTTTGAGAAGTGGGAAATAGATTTTTTAGGACCGATTCAGCCACAAGGGAAGACAAGTGTGAGGTACATTATCACTGGGACGGAGTATTTGACTCGTTGGGCACAAGCGCAACAGGTGAAGGATTGCACGGGCATGACTGACACGAAGTTTCTATTTGAACAAGTACTGACGCGATTTGGATGCCCAAAGATCTTGATGAGTGATCATGGTACACTCTTCCTAAATGAGACGATTAGCGCACTAATGGAGGAATTTCAAGTGTATCACCAAAAGAGCACACCTTATCACCCACAGGCTAACGGGATAGTGGACGTGTTCAAAAAAGTGCTCGAAATCGCATTGACCAAGGTATGCAATGCTCAGCGATGTGATTGGGACCTACACATAACTGCAGTTCTGTGGGCTTATCGGATGACATGCAAGAAGTTAATGGGATAGACACCCTTTAGGCTGGTCTATGGTGTTGAAGCGGTGATGCCTATGGAATACATCGTGCCTAGTCTGTGCCTAGTGGTGCTCATAGGAATGACAGATCGCGGAGCCCTGGAAGAGAGGCTCACACAGTTGGAAGAGCTCAAAGGAGAGATATTTTTGGCTGGATTTCACCAGCAAGTCCAAAAACAGTATGAAAAAGCGTGGCATGACCAACATATTACGTTGCGCGCCTTTAAGGTGAATGACTTGGTGCTAATGTATGATGGTAAGTTTGATAAATTTATAAGGAAATTCAAAATGCATTAGCTAGGGCCATATGTTATTAAGGAGACTACCGATGATGGCACAGTCTAGTTGGTTAAGTTGAATGGAGATCCCTTCCCAGGAAAGGTGAATGGCAGTCGTTTGAAGCCATACGCAGGTGGCCCGGCCATCTGACTAGCCGACAGAAGCACAGTCTTAGCACTCCAGGTAGTTGAAAGGAGGCATGGGACTATAAACTACACTACCTGGTTTGGAGAGCTACACAATGTCAGGACTGCGCGATGCAGCGAAGTGTCACAGGGTCCGTGACAACGTGAAGGTGCACTAGCACACAGGTCCATCGGAAAGTGACCGCTAAAGTCACTATTCACGATTTGATGGTGGGTTTGAGGCCAAATGGAGTGGACGGCAGGCATTTAAGGCAAACTCTATGGACTAGATTCTTGGAAATCTGCCACCAATCTAGCATTAATGCGCCGAATGTGGGGGGAAAGGTCGAATTTGAATTCAAAAGGACCTATAAATTACAAGTGGTTTTCCAGGGAAAAACACTTGGCATTTTGAGAACTGAGTTGTTGCGTGCTCAAGTATACATGAACCAAGACCTATTCGAGACTCTGAAAGTGAATTCGTTGTTTGAAAAACTACCAGAGACACTATAAGAATTGTGGAATAACATTATGTCAGCACCTGCAGAAGCCATGGACACAGGAGTAGTGACAACCAAGGAAGCCGCGCAAGAAGTTACAGTAGTAGAAGCCCCAGAGAGTGTCGAAATAATAGATGAGGTCCCTAAATCACCCAGAACACCAAGACCTAAGAAGGATAAGCAGGCTATGATCTTGGTGTGTGTCTCACCAAGAAACCCATAAAGGACCAAGCTCACCTTGCAGGAAAATGGGAAGGCCATTAATCTGGAGGTTGATGAGGAGGAATATGAATAAATCCTGGTGGAGGAGGAGGGTGAGGAAATGGAAGTTGAAACCCAAGGTGTGGACCCTATTACTCAGTTACCCGAATATGTTCCTCCACACAAGGACAAAGCCAAATTGTTGAAGGATATAGATGAGAGCAAGAGCTCTCTACAAACTCTGTTGCTCCCTAACGATATTATTTTTGAGGGACTGCACTTAGGGCAAGTTCCTGTACTGAATTTTGAAGATTGAGACCTCACGGATCATGAGAAATTCTCACATTTAGTGACTGAGTAGCTAATGCATCAGTGGATTGACGCGACGGCTGGAATGATTGAATTGGAGCTGCGCAAATGGCTCAGGGGTGTAGAGAAAGCCGCGTTGCTAAACTTGCTCTGGGTGCCACATTACCACCGTGCCCCAGTGATCATATTCGTCATCGGGTAGCTTCTCTACTTGGTGTATGATGGATGTTTATGGTTGGAGGAGCCCATTCCCATCATAAATCACTTGATTCATCGAATCACATGATTGCCTTATTTAGGGGAGGATCCATCCAACATATCAGAAGGAAAAGGTGGCGAGTTGGCCTTCACAAAAGAGATGAAGATGAATTTCAAGTTGGAGAAGAAGAAGCAAGGATATGCCATCTCTAGCATTAACAACCCTGCAGTCAAGGTCAGGACACAAATACTAGCAGGGAAAGTGATGTGGAAGTGTTGCGCGGATGAGGTGCCCATGTCTGTGATTGCACTAGCAGCCCAATAAACTGAAGGAGTCTAGTTCAACTAGGTGAATTATCTATGCAGCAAGTTCCTTACGAACTGTCGCAAGGCACAGGAGTAGGGCAAAACGTTTCACTACACGTGGCTCCTGTTGTCGATCATACTGATGGCATGGGAGCTTCCCAAAGAAAGCCAATTCCCTTCAGTCGCACCAAACCTTCTAGAGGTAGCGAAGTACACTTCACTATGGGAAACCAAGGATGTGTAGCGGATAAAATAAAGCAAGATATTTAGGGTCTTAATGGAGATGAGCACTAGGATGGTGATCAATCGTAAGTCATGGTTGTCACCCATAGTATATGCCATTTTCAAGAGCTTTGCAGAGTTCAAAGTGAATTTCCACCGTGTTTTTATCAGGGCGTAGGAGGACCCCGCGAAGACATGGCATAACCTACCATCCCTGGTGACTGATGATGTAATTTTCATAGTCCTTGAGTCTTGGCCATCGGAATGGTGCACTCCAGCAGGCTCTGCGGTGGAAACAGATAAGTCCGTCGTATAGCGCAAGAAGGAAGAGACAAAGCTCTGAATGGCATAGCTAACGGAGAAGCACAGAAAGGAGGAAGTAGATGTTAAGGCCCAAGCAGCATGTAACGCTGCAAAATTGGCTGAACAACAGCAAACAGGAGGAGAAGAGCATGAATTACAAAAGTCACCTTCACCCAGCACTGTGGCAAAAACAGAGACAGAAAAAGGTGGCACAAACCCGCAGACGACATTCACCCAACTCAAATGTCTGTCACCATGAGAGAAGGCAATGCCATGAAAGAAAAAAAAGGCATAAAAGACATCTTTCGACCCAATCACCTCACTGAAGGGGATTTGCATGATATCAGAGAAATTGGGAGGGATGTCACCTTGGAGGCCCTCCAATAGTTTGAAGAGTAGTAGCAGTTGGTATTGGGGGCTCTCTAGAAAAAGATGCAGGAGTTACAGGTTCGCACTCCATAAGCTAGCACAGTGTCCACCAGCCTCGCGATCAGAACTTCAGCTACCGAGGAGATGTTGCGCACAAGGGTGACCAACACGATAGTGCTACAAAATGGGGCACTTACTACAGAGAAGGAGGCTGACAGGCCCACAGTTAGCAGTTTGAAAGGGGTTAGATTGAACATGGTCGCGCTCCCTCGGGAGATGCTCTACTTCTTACAAGATGGAGTCACCGCAGAACTCACGTACCAGCAGAGTCGTGCTCTACAGGTGATAAGCAAGTAGTGTATCAACATTGAGCAATTAGGCTGCAGTGCAATGAGGCAGTGGAGCAGAACAAGCAGATTATGCAGGTAGTATAGGAAGCCTATCGAATTGTCCCAAAATTGGACATTCAGGTAGAAGAACCGGTGGAGAAGCGCATCTACAATTTAGCCATAGGGATGCGCGATGCTCGAGCAAAAATGGCTAGGAGTCAGCTGGAACTGAACATGCAAATCACAAAACTGCAGCTGAAGGCTCAACCTTTAACTCTGCCAGAAGTTAGGGAACAGCATAGCACCGTTGTTACAACAACAATAGTGGTGGTTGATAGGGCAGTGGCAGACTGCATGCAGATTTTTGAACTGTTATTTGGGCTCCTAACCACCTTGCAGGAGGACATGAATGTAGAATGCCTGCAGATACAGGTGCATGAGCTACAATAGAGGTATGACGAGGTAAAAGGGACCGTGCATATGGTTTCCCTTACACAGAGGCTCGCACGAATGCAGGAGGCAAAGGCACTCAAGGAACAGGTGGATGCCGCTTGGCATAAAGAAGCAGTCTTAAAAGCGTGCCTACAGCCATGGATAGATGAGGCTTACGTCATCATAGCCTCCATTGAAGGAAAGCTCGTGAAACTGCAGGCAGTTCAACAGAAGATTCAGGGTAGCAGTTCAGCAGCGGTCACCGAACAGCGAGTGCAAGAAGTCCAGCAGGCGGCCGCCCAATGCGTTGTCGAAGTTGTGTGATCCAAATAGAGCTAGGAGTTCTTCATGCTAAGATTTCTACACCTGTAGAGTGACTTGAGGGCGAGTCACAATGTTTGTGTTGGGGGCCTGTTGGGCGTGGGATCCCCCAAGGGAAATTTTGGGGCTAAAAGCCCATAATTTGGTCCAATTTTGTAATCCAAATGTAAAGACTCCACATTTTCTGGTCACGGAGCGTGTAGATGTTAAAGATTCATAGGGTTGTCTGCCCTTATTTTGAAAATGTGATGTCGGTTGTAGAAGATCTACCTGGTCCACGAACCATGGGATTGGGAAAAATCAGGCCTATTCATGAGGCTATGGAACCCATCATTCAATCCCTCAACAACAGTCATAACCTCAGCACCAGTTTGGGTGAGATTACCAAACCTACCCTTGCATCTCTGGAATTTCTCTTCACTAGAAGCCATTGGAAATGCAATTGGGAAATTTTACTACAGGTACCCAAAAACAAAGGAATATGCCAGAACCACCTATGCACGCATCTGTGTGGAAATGGACTTCAGCACCGGATTCCTAGCTGAAATACACCTAATAAGTAAAGATTATGTGTGGAACCAGAAACTCGATTACGAAAATGTCCTCTTCAGATGTCGATCCTGCTTTGAGACAGGCCACTTAGCCAAAAATTGCCCAAAAGCCTCCCAAAAAAAATCTGCTAGAAAAAATCACCACAGATCTAAATGGTGGGAAGGAGCACAAAAGGAACACTACACTATCATCAAAGAAGAATACTCTTGAGAAAACTCTGAATTACAAGAAATCAAGCAAGAAAGAAACAACTCTCAAGACAAGTAGGGGGGAAGCCCCGCCCAACAACAAAAAAGTGAACTCGCCAACCCCTCAAGCATCAACAGTTATGAGGTTTCGAATACCGTGCAAAATAAATCTTCATTTAACAGCAAAGTAGATCTCCTAGACCAAACTTCTTCTCTGACTATCTTCAAAAGGACGAACATAATAGATCGCGAAGCTAAGACACCAATGTCCCAAGAACCAGAAGAGATGAAGGAGATGCAAGATAAGAAAGTTGTAAGACCGTAGAGAAGAAAAAGAAAGCTACAACACTAATCTCGCCAAGAAAGACGAGGAGCTAGACAATTAGAAACTAAGAAAATTATAGGTCCGATAGACCAATTTGGTCTCAGTGGACATTAACCACCACCATCATCATCATCATCATAAAGAGAGCTAACCTCTAAGTAGTTAGGGAAAATAATTGAATAATGGAATCAAGGAAGATATGATGTATGAGAGATAGCTCTAAGTAAAAGTCTAAGTTTTGGGTCGTAGCGTAGGTAGAGGCTCTACAGCTGAGTGTGCAGAGGCCTAAAAATCCGCAGCTAAGTGCGCAGAGCGGGATGAGTTTTTAATTGTTTGGAATTATCAATAAAGAGAAGTATTCTACAATTTCTGCATCTTTATTTCGGATTTATGCATCTGTTATATTGGGTATAAATTTCACTTATAGTGCTAATATGATGCACGAATGTATGTAATTGTATTAGTTAAGTGAATGCAAGTAAGAACATTTTTTTACACGAAGCTAACTAAGATCTGATAATAAAGACACTTAGCCTAGTTAGGAAGATATGGTAGTTCGTTGTCCTAGCAATGCGAAAGGACTTCATCCCCTGGTTAGGGCTGTGCGAAAGACGATTGTTCCCTTTCGCGTAGGTACTGAAGGGTGGAACAGAGGGTTAAGAAACCTGCGCAAAGGCAGGTATAGCTGGAATAAAATGACATCACATCCATATCAAAGGTGTGGAAACTTGGTTCCAGCATCCCCCCATACTGCTTCGAGTGAGACTTCACTGCAGGCTGATGCCGAAAGGGCCAGTAGTGTAGGGATTTTTTTGGCTAACTAACTTTGAACCTGGGTCAGACCCCCATAAGCCAACATCTAGAATGTGTTTTTCCTCTTATGCTAGCACATACTAACCCAAAAGTGGCTAACTCTTCATCTGGAATTCCCTTTTCACTAAGGGAATCCATAGAAGGGAAGTCACTTTTCCTAGGAGTGTTTTCACTGCACTATGAGGACAAGAGGGCCTTTTAGTTGCATAATTTTCTTTTGCAAGGGGATGGAAAGGGTTCATTGTGGTCATATAGGAGTGATCTATGTTTCACACAAGATAGGTGTGATCAAAACCCAATGCATTGAGTTAGTATGAGTAATAAGGGTTAAGTGACTATCCTTAGTAGGTTCTTAATGTGCATTATTTTGAGGTGGTATTGAGAAGAACTTAATGCAAAATCCTTGGGGATAAATATTGCATCATTGAGGGTCATGAATAGGTTAAGCTCATAAATTGGTAAGAGGTTTAATGCCTTTATAACTTGCACTGGGCAGGAGGACCAAAAAGAGCTCCAAAATGGCTAAATGTGGGACGAGTATATTATGAGAGGAAAATACATTCTATTAAGACTCAAGCATGGATCACACATAAATATCATTAATACCATCCAAAGGAATACACATTACTCATGAACAATAATCACAACTTGAAACAACAGCAAAGTGACACTTATTTCTAAGTGTGGCAGTTGAAGCAACACATTAAGACATAGAAAAGAAGTTCCAATAGAAGTGACAACTATGACCAAAAGGTGTGCTAAGCTAGGTTGGGTTGTGTTATATTCTTTCCACAACTAGCCCATGTAGTTAACCGAGGGGTTAGAAGGGGGCTGGAGCCCCCCCTTTCTTGCGCCAATTGCGTAGCAGGGGAGATCACAAGGGGTTTAGGGGGTGCAAGTAACCCCACTCTATGGGGTCCGAGGCAGCGTCCTGTCAAAAAAAAAAAAAAAAAAAAAA